>WNWK01006026.1:0-16407 GCA_009830355.1 Cherax destructor | reverse complement strand
ATGGGGACCCTCCTTTAATCCTGACTCTCTCGTTGACTTATTGACAGAAACTGACTTACTACACAAACTCTGAAGATTATACCTCTAGCACCTCCCTCAGTCCCTTCTGCCTCGATCTCTTGCTGCCCTCTATCCCTGCACTGTCCACTGTCCTGCTGCACTCCATACCCTACTAATCATCCATCTCCCTCTTACAATCCATTCTCCCTGCATCCTGTCCTGACCATCCGCGCTGTATCACCCCTGTGGTTTATCGCTTCTTTTGATTATAATAATAATAATATGGGATTTTCAGAGTGATACACCAGTAAAGGCTTCACTTTAAAATCACCACTAGCATTACTACACAACATAAGAGTTAGCCTGTCTTTCATAGGCTTGCGTCGTGGCAGTGCCTTTTCCTCCTGTGTAATGAAGGTCCTGTTTGACATTTTCTTCCAAAACAGGCCTGTTTCGTCACAATTAAACACTTGTTCAGGTTTAAATCCTTCAGCCTTTACATAGCTTTGAAATTCCTTCACGTATTTTTCAGCCACACTTTTGTCAGAACTGGCTGCCTCACCATACCTTATCACACGAAGTATGCCACTACACTTCTTAAATCTGTCAAACCAGCCTTTGCTGGCTTTAAATTCGCTCACTTCAGCACTCGTTGCAGGCATTTTCTTGACGAGATCATCATGCAACTGCCTTGCTTTTTCAGATATTATTGCCTGCGTAACACTATCTACTGCTAATTGTTTCTCGTTGATCCACACCAACAACAAATTTTCCAGATCTTCCAGCTCTTGCGATCTCTGTTTTGTGATCATATTTGCACCTTTCGCAACAACAGCATTCTAGATTTGATTTACCTTGGCCAGAATGGTACCGATGGTTGAATAGGGTTTGCCATAGAGCCTGGCCAGCTCCGCCACACGCACTCCACTTTCATATTTTGCAATGATCTTCAGTTCTACCGTATTTCTCACTTTCCTTACCACAGGGCTGGCACTAGGAGCTTTCTTTGGACCCATGGTGGCTTATTTAGCAGTTGCAGGCACTAAAAACAGTGGAAAAATGGCAAAATGTATGGTATGAATGCGTGGGTGGCGCTCACTCGCTGGTAAACAATGGCACACTGACTCTGGATGGAGAGTTGTGCCATCCCAGGGCGCGTGTACGCGTCCAAGACGAATAGCGTTTTCCGAGCGGATCATCGTTTACCGAACCATTATTTTTATGGAGAAATGTATCGTCTTCCGAATTTATCGTTATCCGACGCCAACGTAATCCGGAGGTCCACTGTAATATATAACCAGGGACTTTATACTCTGTTAATACAGTGGTCCCTCGACTATCATAATTAATCCATTCCAGGAGCTATTACTTAACACAAAAATTACGTAGTTCGAAACCTTATTTCCCATAAGAAATAATGTAAATACAATTAATCCGTTTCCACCCAAAAATTTTCACCAAAAATTCATTTTTTTAAAGAATAAATACTATAGTTTTACATACAGAAAACAATGAGAAATAAATATAACGCACTAATTTTAATGGATAAATGAACATTTGAATCAGTTTTACCTTTACTGAGAGAGTCAGGAGAGTTTGTTTGGAGGCAGGACAAGATAGCCCTTCAATACAACACTAATATGAACTCTGCGGCTTATTTATCCAGCACAATTCATCTAATATGACATAATAAATAATATTAATAACATAGAAATATGATATAAACTCTAGAATGAATAAAACATGTCAGTACGAATCTGAGAACTGGTGGAGTGTCTTGTGTTATTGTTGGTTATAGGGCCACTGACCATAAGCCGTGGTGGTAGTCGGTTTCAGCAGAAAGCAACCACCACTATCACAGACAATGTGCATAATTTATAAATAAGAAACATTTACACTTTAATTTATAAATAAGAAATATTTACACTTTAATTTATAAATAAGAAATATTCACACTTATATAAATAAGAAATACTTACACTTGGCGGAGATGGTGGCACAGTACTGCGTTCTTGTCAGTGTCCCTATAATCTCAAACATTGTAGAAGTTAAGTTTTGAGTCGTCATTTTCTATCTATTAATTGCTTAACTTAAGCAAGTTTATTCAGGTATACACAAATCCAGTTATACATAGATTATCATACATAGCAGCATATGTGTAGAAAACCTAGGATGACCCAAAAAAGTCAGACAGAGTGACTTATTTCCATTGCTACACTTTATCACTGGCTGGTGCTATAGCCTTTATCGACTTGTGAAGCTTCTTTGGACCCATGGTGACTTATTCCACAGTGACAATCACTAAACCACCAAAAAAGACACCAAATGTATTGTGAATGTTTGAAAGAGCGATCTGGGTAATGTTCTCTCAATGGTAAACAACGCTTCACTGGCGTCCTGCGCAGGCGCAGGGCAGGCGCGGAGCAGGCAGACAGGTCTAATACGTTACGATACACGAGTCCATTTACGATACACGAAATCGAAGAAAGCTTACGTAACACGAGTTTTACGATATACGAGCCTTATGATACTCGGGGGTCCATTGTACATTTATTACTTAGTTTAAGTCGCCAGAAATTTTTTGCTTACTCTTCAAGGGGAGATCCCTTAAGAGGCTCTTGATCCAAGGAATAAGACCTTTTACCTTCTTCCTTGGATCAAATCTAATTATCACCACCCCTCCCCACCTCTTTTCCCTCCTACCCATTCAGCCTTTGGGGATATTCCTCTTGTAAGTTGTAGCTCCTAGGCTGAGTGAAAAGGAATCAGTCTGTCCCATTCCATTGAGCACCTTCGTGGTGGTGATGGTGGCAATGTTTGCACTGGAATCTGGATCATCTGGGGATGTGCTGAGCTGTCATCTGGAGCTCCAGAGGATGGCTTTGGGTATCCTTAACCCTTTCACTGTTGAGACCCCTGCTCACAAACTTACTCTCAGTGTCGAAGAATTTAAAAAAAAAATCCTTATGAAATGATAGAGACTTTTTTCCTGATGATAATGACACCAAAAGTACGAAATTTGATGGAAAACTTATGGAATTACGCTCTCACAAAGTTAGCGGTCTCTGCGATATATACCCATTTTCGGCCAATTTCATTGTTCCATTTGACCGAACTCATAGCTATTTCGCTAGAACTCCATTTGTTCTATCGATTGAGTACAAGAAACCTCTCATTTACTAATTTCAACTACTCAATAAAGTGGTCAAATTAGCAATTTGGCTAATTTCACACAAATTTCAAAATAGGGTCCAGAATAAACAATGCAGACATTCTTGGCACTAAAATAACATTTTCTCTGTTCATTAGTCATGTCTCCAGGCCCCAGACTACTGCATTATTGTAATAATTGTATAAATAATGTCAACCCATTCGTGACTGCATATTAGACTGGCAGTTGGACACATTGGACAATGACATCATTTGTTTACTCTTGAACATTGGCAAAAATCTAACATTACCGCTACTTTGAGCTCAATTTCAAGGTACTTTTCGTCATGAAACTAATCAAAATCATCTCTATTTCTGTAATACAGTGGTACCTCGAGTTTCGTACTGCTCCCAACTCGAACAATTATGTAAGTGTATTATTGTAAGTGCTTTTGTAAGTATTTTTGGGGGACTAATCTAATTTACATTATTCCTTATGGGAACAAATTCGATCGGTAACGGCACTCGAACAGCCTTCTGAAGCGAATAAAGTACGAAACTTGGGTTACCGCTGTATATCTTCCATTCTCTCAAATGAGACGAAGAAAATGAGAATACATACAACCATAAATACTATACGAAAATATACCTCAAAGTCGGCGTTTTAAACCAAAAACACTGGGTTTTTTCTCATTATGCTTTGGCTGCTGCAGGATTTTTTTTATACTGCGCACACTGACCATGCAGACCCATTCTCTCGCATGTAGGTCTACCATCTTTCTCCCGCTAGATTTGAAGCTGCTAGAATTTTGGTGTAATACTACGGCACCAACACTGGCTTGCAAGCCGTAGTACTATGGCACCGACAGTGAAAGGGTTAAGGTGACAGGTATATCTTTGGAGGCTGCCTGTTGGTTCCAGATGGTGGTGGCCAAAGGGGAGTATGCCTCTTGATGGGTTTCCAGTTATCCCTCTCTTTTGTCTGCTGAGGTGGCAGGGTGTATGTGAAGGGTAGGGTGCAGGTTACATGCAGCATCAGCGATACCAGCCATGAAAAGGAAACTCTTGGACGCAGCGGGGGATAGTTTTTATTTTTCCCATCCTTGGAGCTGCCATTTTCCTCCCATCCCTTTTTTTTTTTTTTAGGGAAAATAAGAAAAAAAAACTCACTCATATTCATGATTTACATTGTAGGCAGTTCAGAAATTTGATTCTCATCATACATATACAACTCTGATTATACTGCATTTCTAATAAATATTAAGATGTTTTCTGCTCTGTACCTGGACACATTGATGTTAAGGGTAAGAACACGCAGACTCCGCCACTTAGTCAGCCGTTCATGACCTCCCAATTTTGTACAGGGGTATTCCTTTCTTGGACTGTCTTCTGGTACTCTCCTGACAACTTTGCAACTGTTGGCAACAAATGATCCACAAATTTCTTTCTGTTAAACCACGTTTGGGTTTCCGGTCATCTTCTTACCACCGTTGTCGTGTTTGAGACTTCACTCTCCCACCTACTTATGAGCCCTGCATGTCTCGCTCATTTATGGGTAATTAGTCTACTGGACCTCCTTGCTGAAAGTCTCACCTTTGACAAACTAACTTAACTTATTGCCCTAACTTTTGATTATAGTTTTACCTCTAGCACTCCTCACTGACCCTTAATCTTGCACACTCCTGCCTAACCTCAACATGTTCCTCCTTTAGTAAATCCCACCCTGCAGCACTGTATTACCCTTTCGGGCTTAGTGCTTAGTTTTGATTATATTATTATTATCATCATCCTTTACATTTCTATGGAATTTTTCGTGTAAGAAACTATAATAAATTTCTCGTAAAACTACTGTATAGTTTTGCTTATTATAATTCCTTATGGTAAATGCATTTTACTGCAGTGTCATTATTATACTGTCACACATGAAAACACTTGTAACATTTATGATACAGTACCTCTTAATTGCAGATTCTTTATTTAGATAAACATTTTGAAGTGAAGAGTTGTCACAGTTGGTGTTTGCCAATAACACAGCTCTTCTGGGAAATTCTGAAGAGAAGTTGGAAAGGTTGGTGAAGGAATTTGGGAGAGTAAGTAAAAGAAGGAAATTTAGTGGTGATAGGATAGAACAAGGTAATGAGAGTAACAAAAAATCTAGACAGATCAGAGGGAAAGCGTTTGGAGGAAGCAAATGTACAGTCAACCCCCAGTTAGCGATATTAATCCGTTCCAGAGGGCTTATCTGTAACTGAAAATATCGTTATCCGATTCTATTTTCCCCATAAGAAATAATGGAAATAAAATTAATCCGTTCCAGACTTCCAAAAGTAGTAAAATAAAATATTTTTTTTTACAACATAAGACATGTATTTACACACAAGTTTATGAGAAATAAAGAAATAATACATAGTACAATAACATGTCACTTACATTTATTGAAGAGTTGTTGATGTGTGGAAGACGGGAGGAGGGGAAAGGATGGAGTAGTATGCTAGTGTTTGGAAGGGGAATCCCCTTCCATTAACACTGCAGGTGCCAAGTTCTTTTCTGGGGTTATTGGCCTTTTTCTTTTAATGCCACTAGGACCAGCTTGAGAGTCACAGGACCCCTCTCTAACAAAAAATCTGTCCAGGGAGCTCTGTGTCTGGCGATTCTTTAAAACATCCCTGAAATGGGACACCACAGTGTCATTGTACAGGTTGCCAGCACGGCCTGCAACAGCATGGTTAGGGTGATATTCATCCATAAAGCCTTGCACCCTGGTCCACATTCCACAAATCTCCTTAATCACTGAAGAAGGCACCTTCCATCTCTGTTCCACCTCCTCCTCTGAACCATTGTCCTGAACTGTGGTCTGTTGTTGCTGTTGAAGCTCTTGCAGATCTTCAGTGGTTAGCTCTTCATTGTTCTCCTCCACCAACTGTTCCACATCCTCACCACTCACCTCCAACCCCATGGACTTGCCCAGTTCCACAATTTCTTCCACAACAGGCTCAGGCTTCTGAGGCTCAGCCCCAAAACCTTCAAAATCCCTCTCTAGGACACAGTCTGGCCACAATTTTCTCCAGGCAGAGTTCAAAGTCCTGGTAGTCACTCCCTCTCAAGCTTTACCTATAAGGTGTCCACAATGCAGGATATGGAAATGATTTTTCCAAAAGTCTCTTAGTATTATATTCACGTCTGTGGTCACATCAAAGCACTTTTGAAACATTGCTTTGGTGTAGAGTTTTTTAAAGTTTGAAATGACCTGCTGGTCCATGGGCTGGAGGAGAGGAGTGGTATTAGGGGGCAAGAACTTCACTTTGATGAACTTAAAGTCCTCCACAATTTTCTCTACCAAGGTTGGAGGATGACAAGGAGCATTGTCCATTATCAGGAGGCACTTAAGTGGCAAATTATTTTCCTGGAGATATTTCTTCACACGGGCCAAACACGTCATTGAACCAGTCTAAGAAAATGTCCTTTGTGACCCATGCATTTTTGTTAGACTTCCACATCACACACAAATTAGACTTGGTGATACCGCATCTGCCAAACACTCGGAGATTTTCAGAATGATACACCAGTAAAGGCTTCACTTTACAATCACCACTGGCATTAGCACAAAGCATCAAAGTTAGCCTGTCTTTCATAGGCTTATGTCCTGGGAGTGCCCTTTCCTCCTGTGTAATGAATGTCCTGTTTGCCATTTTCTTCCAAAACAGGCCTGTTTCGTCACACTTGAACACTTGTTGGGGTTGGAATTGTTCAGCCTCTATGTACCCCTGGAATTCCTGCACATATTTTCCAGCCGCACTTTTGTCAGAACTGGCTGCGTCACCATGCCTCACAACACTATGTATGCCACTTCGCTTCTTAAATCTGTCAAACCAGCCTATGCTGGCTTTAAATTCGTTCACTTCAGCACTCGTTGCAGGCATTTTCTTGACGAGATCATCATGCAACTGCCTTGCTTTTTCACGTATTATTGCCTGTGTAACACTATCTCCTGCTAACTGTTTCTCGTTGATCCACACCAACAACAAATTTTCCACATCTTCCAGCACTTTCGATCTCTGTTTTGTGATCACATATGCACCTTTCGCAACAACAGCTTCCTTGATTTTATGTGTATTTCCCTTGGCCACAATGGTAGCGATGGTAGAATAGGCCTTACCATACAGCCTGGCCAGCTCAGTGATACGCACTCCACTTTCATATTTTGCAATGATCTCCTTCAGTTCTACTGTATTTCTGAGCCTCTTTACCACAGGGCTGGCACTAGGAGCTTTCTTTAGCCCCATGGTAGCTTATTTAGCAGTTGGAAGCACTAAAAACAGTGGAATAATGACAATATACTGGTATGAATGCATGGGTGGTGGTCGCTCTTGCTTGTAAACAATAGCACACTGATGCTCCCTGGAGTGCCCGCCCAGCTGGGCCACGCGTACATGTCCGGGACGAATATCGTAGACCGTGCGGATCATCGTAAACGGAGCCAATATTTTGACGTAAATATATACCGCTAACCGATTTTATCGGTATCCGACGCCATCGCTAACCGGGGGTTGACTTTACTTACATATTTAGGAGGTGACACATGTGCAGGTGGGTCTAGGTAAGATGTAGTACTATGAAATAATCAAGGTGGGTGGAATGTTGAGATCTACAGAATGAGAGAAGTTTATCTACAGAGGCAAAAAAGGGGAATGTAGTAAAGTGAAATGTACACTTTTAAATGTGAGTGAGACATGGGTTTTACACGTTGCCGTGATGAAAATGTCACGTTTGAGAGCAATGTGGGGGTGTGAATATTATACAGAGAATTTGGAGCGTAGAAAATTAGAAGACTGTATGGTTACTGAAGGTATAACTCAAAGGACTGAGAAGGGATTGTTGAGGTACTTTGGGTATTTAGGACATTTAGAGAGAATGAAGCAGGGTAGAGGGTTAAGGGGGGTACATAAATTTTGGATCATTCACCCTTTGAGGGTTGAGACCCCTGATCATAAATTCGTGCTCAGGGTCGAAAAATATTAAAAAAAAAATTATTTTTTCTTATGAAATGGAGAATGTTTTTGTGAGTGTTATAGGCCAAAAAAAAAAAAAATTGCGATCGACAACATCGCCAGCTGCCGGTCATGCAGTAATTGTTTGTTTATTTTTTTCTACTTTTTTCTTTTATTTTTTAACATTTTATTTTTTCAATTAACCTTTATGGCCTGTGAGACCAATATAAGCCATATTTTGGATATATTCACTCATTGTATGCTACACAATAACGTCGGAGGATGTCACCTTCAAGGACCATAACACCGTAGCAATCACATCTGCTAGAAAAATGACAGGATGGATAATGAGAACCTTCAAAACCAGGGATGCAAAGCCCGTGTTGACACTTTACAAATCGCTTGTTCTATCTAGGCTGGAATATTGCTGCACACACACTGCACCTTTCAATGCAGGTGAAATTGCTGACCTTGAAAATGTGCAGAGAACCTTCACGGCACGCATAACTGCGATAAACCACCTCAATTACTGGGAACACTTGAAGTTTCTAAACCTGTACTCCCTAGAACGCAGGCGGGAGAGATACATTGTTATATACACGTGGAAAATTCTCGAGGGATTAGTACCAAACTTGCACACGAAAATCACTCCCTACGAAAGCAAAAGACTCGGCAGGCGATGTAACATCCCCCCAATGAAAAGCAGGGGTGCCACTAGCACGTTGAGGGACAACACAATAAGTGTCATGGGCCCAAGATTGTTCAACTGCCTCCCAGCATACATAAGGGGAATTACCAACAAACCCCTGGCTGTCTTCAAGCAGGCACCTAAAGTCGGTACCTGACCAGCCAGGCTGTGGTTCGTACGTTGGACTGCATGCGGCCAGCAGTAACAGCCTGGTTGATCAGGCTCTGGTCCAACATGAGGCCTGGTCACAGACCGGGCCGCAGGGGTATTGACCCCTGGAATTCTCTCCAGGTAAACACAATAACTGCACAAACATTGTTGTCATTGTTTACAAAACATGTTTACACAAACCAACAATAGAAAATGTTGTTTATTACTATTTTTCTATATTATATACACACACATAGAGATACACTCCTTTCCCTTGGAATAGCACATGGCACATTACCAGAGTGCAAGTAGCATGGACATGTTCCTAGAAGTTCTGCAGCTAGTGGAACTCTTTGAAACACGGTGTCATGCACAATTGTGTTTTACACTCCTCACACATGAAACTAGTGTGTGCGTTTTTGTGGGGATTTTTTTGTATGTGCACAGACAAAGTAGTAGCAGGCAGTTGTATTAGGTAGTGATCACCAGGCCTCAGACGAGAGGGTAGTTGTTGATCAGTTCGCAGGCAGTGTTCTATTGCAGGTGTTGTTACTTGATACTTGAATAATATTTGTCTGATGACAGACAAACAAAATTGATCATATGGTGGTTTGTTTCTGGTCTTCAACTTAAACATGTTATAAGCATTTGGCATGGAAATGTCCACAAGATGAAAAAAAGAGTTTTATGTACCACTTATAACTCTTGCGAACACAATCAACAAACCCAATTTGCATGTCACATGAGCACATATTAAGGGTGTAGTCCATCACAGCTGCAGGTTTTTAGGATGGGTCCATTGGTCTTCTGCCTGCCAGTGTCTGTCATTTCGTTTTGGTGAACTGATGACAACAGTGTGACATCTTGTTTGTCATGCCACCGAAATGACATGGTATCATTGGCAGCAAACGCCTGCACCTCACCTCTACGAGTGCCTGCGTCGAACCTAGGCATATGCTTACGATTTGCATGCACTGTACCCCACACATTTGTCATGTTCACTCGCAAAAAATCTCTGAGTAAGGGGCTTGTGTACCAGTTATCAGTATATAATATATGCCCCTTACCAAGATATGGTTCCATCATTGTTCTAACCACATCACCAGAGATACCCAATAACTTCCTGGTATCTTACAATGTATTACTTCCAGTGTACACAATAATATCCAATACAAGACCACTGTAGTAATCACAAAGTACAAAAAACTTTATACCAAAGCGTTTTCTCTTGCTTGGTATATACTGCTTGAACAACAGTCTACCTTTGAACAAAATCAAAGACTCCTCAATAACAAGCTTCCTGAAGGATGAAAATACATAGAGAATTTCTGTTTCAGATACATAAACACATTCCTAATCTTATATAACCTGTCATTTCTGTCAGGCCTGGTTTTGTCTGAAGTGTAGCATACATCATAATAGCACAAATCTATTCACTGGTATTAGTACAGTAGACCGTCATTTAGCACGGTAGTTACGTTCCTGAAAACTGTTAGGTAAAATTGTGTTAGATAATTAATAAAACTTATGGGAAAAATAGGGTTACGTTCCTGGGAGTCCCCAAAAAGTCAAAAAAGTTTTTTTAGACCAACAGATCTTGCAAAAATTGAAGGTGAATATATAATTGTAGTTCATTGTCGTGATATATTACTGCTTAAGGCTACAAATGCAATAGAAATAATAGTATTTCTTACCTTAAATTGTGGGTAATGATGTGGATGGTTGTGAAGAGTGGATATGGATGGTATGGCCCTACTGGGCTGAGGTGGATTGTTGTTGGTTGTCTGCAGAAGTGGATGGTAGAGGTTCTGGTACTGAAGTCGATGGTTGTATTGGAGTGTGCATAAATTCTGTAATGGATCGCTGGGCTCTTTTACCCTGCATTACATTATACAGCTGACGGTAAGGCATCATTAGCTGGTCTAGACCCCGTTTCAAAGCCCTGCTTCTAGCTTTCTCAGGGTCCTCTTCAGTGAAAAAGTCTGCAATTTTACCAATATTATGGAACTGCTCACGTAACTGCTGCAATGTTAACTGTTTTTCTTCCAGTTCTTCTTCTTCATCTTCTGTTATCTCCCTCCCTTGTATCTGTGCATTGAACTCTGCCAACATTTCCTCTGGACTCCTGTCTTCATCATCATCATCTTCTAAGAGTTCATTCATATCTTCAAAACCATCACCTGGTAATCTTCCCAACTGAACAATTTCCTGAACCTGACTCTCAAGCAAGGAAAAACCACTGAAAGAATTAACTACAGAAGGCCATAACTTTCCCCAGCCTGCATTTAATGTTGTTGATGGCATCTGCAATGTTAAATTTACACCAGAAGCTTGGTACTGCCAGGTTGGAGTCAGCGTCCATTGATGCGAACCGTGTAATATTAATTTTACATCGTGTTAGATAAAAATGTGCCGCGATTCTTCAATCGTGCAATACCCATAACGTGCAACATAAACTTGTGCTAAATGACAGTCTACTGTATATCACTGAAAGCTGGGGTTGCAATCAGGCAGTCTGTCGACCAGTATGATTTGACTCTCTGCTTATACACATGTGGGATAAGCGTTATTGTGGCAAAGAAAAGATGCATCTCAGCCACAAATGTCTCCTTCCACTGGTGTAGGCGTGATCTTGGTGAAAGAATTGTGTTTGCCATTGTGTTAGCATTATTATATGTATGGTAATGCTAATATTTTATTATATTATATTGTATTGGTTAGTCCATTTTACTGTGCTTTTCATGTAGTGGGAGACCACTAGTTGGAGTGCCGGTTACCTGTTTAGGTACTAGCCGGTCTCCCCCTAAAGTCACGTGACCTACATGATGTCAGTTTACCAAACATTGGTACTCGTCAGTAGGTTCACGATCTCTCTCCCAACAACAAGTAGATTCACACACTCTTACAGAAGTCATATGTTCTCTTCTGAGTAGGTTCCCACACTCACTCTCGACAAGGAGTAGAATCATATATGTACTCTCTCATGAGTTGATCTAGGCTCTCAGCCTTAATACAAATTCCCTACTCAAGGAATATTACTTAGTCTCGACTGGTATATAATACACATCTGTCTATTGAGACTATATCAGTTGCTACATTTGTATAGTGTATCTTTGTTTTACACTGCAAGAGAACTTTGTAACATACTCTTAAATATTTATGTTTGTATTAAAGAGCATAAATTTTACTAAGTTGGATCAGTCTAATAATCCCCATTATAAATAAAAGGTGACATTTTTCTAAAGAACAATTAGAATAGAGCCTGATTCTACGTGTTGTTACAGAGGGGGCTAAAACAGGCCTAGAGATAAGGCCCTTATTGTAACACGAGCATTGTATTAGTGTCTTTATTCCAGTGCTAATGTGCAGTGTTTCTTTTTTAATATTTCTAACATATTACTGTGCTTTTATTTAAATGTTTATTCTAATAAGCTTACCTATTCTTGATCTGTTTTTTCTGGTGCTTGATAATAATACTAGCTTAACTAAGAGGCCATGATGATGTTATTACAGGTGGAGGGCCGACCCACGACCAGCTGTTGATAGAGCTAACAGACCCCATGAAGTGCAAGGAATGTCTGCTCCATCAGCTGAAAATAATGACGCTGGTAGATTTGTCAGAAATTCATTTGTAACTTACAGAGATGGAACATCTCATGGGTTTCCCACCATTTACCTACATCAAAGAAACCAGAGACCTCCAACAGCTGGACCATCTTTTCAAGGTAATAGAGGGTCAGGTAGTCTAGACGATCCGATTGTAGTTGAATCTAATGAACGACTCTCAACTTCCAGCTCAAGGCAAATAGAAGATGAGTCACAGGAAGGACACAATCAGCCTGAGTTGAATCAACTCGCTGGATCATCTCATGCATTAAACCCGGTTCTCCAAGCAAGTGATCAACTCACTGGATCATCTCATGCATTAAATCCGGTTCTCCAAGCAAGTGATCAACTCACTGGATCATCTCATGCATTAAATCCGGTTCTCCAAGCAAGTGATAATAGTACATCAGTTTCTCAGACAACAGAAACCGAGTTCTCAGAGGCAATTTCAGTAAGCAGCAATACTGATACCAGCATGAATTCAGATTCATCATCAATATCTGGGGATGAAGGCATTTACTATGGAGGTTATGGGCGATGTTTCACTTGCGGTAAGTATAGTTTGGTACACTCATCCTTGATATACTGCACTTTCTTGGCTTGTATTTTTATTATTGTCCTTTTATTGTATTTAGTGCCGTAGTTCTATGGCTTTGAGTTGACGGTCCAAACCGTAGTACTACACCAAAATTCTAGCAGCCTCAAATTTAGCGCGAGAAGGCTGATAGGCCTACATCTAAGAGAATGGGTCTGCGTGGTCAGTGTGCGCAGTGTGGGAACGCTGCCTCAGTAAGCTTTGTTCATCAATATCTTTATTGAAGACTCTTGTTGGCGTATGGAAGAAGACGAGGAGGGGAGATTGTTGATTTCGATTTCCCATACATACTGGCTAGCTCGACTAAATGTACGCCACTCATATTTTTCTACAAACTCTTTCTTGAATTCTATCGTGTTTCTTACCTTCTTTACCAAAGGGCTGGCACTAGGAACTTTCTTTAGGCCCATGGTGGCTTATTTTGCAGTCGCACTCAATAGTTAAGCACATAAAACAATGGATTATTATGAAATGCTTCAGATGAATGTGCGAAGTAATGCTCACTCGACCAGTGACAGAGCCAGACTTAGACACGTACACATGAGTGGCGGACGCGTCTGATACATATGATTTCTGGGTGGAGGTACGAAATCCAGACCAAAATTTCGCCCAAAAAAGTGGTCTAAATCCGAAACGTACAATATTCCGTGTATACGAAATCTGGAGTTCAACTGTAATAATAATAATATAATTATTATTATTAATATCCAAGGTTGGTAGACCAAGGTAATGGATTGGTAGATAGCAACCACCCAGGGAGGTACTACCGTCCTGCCAAGTGAGTGTAAAATGGAAGCCTGTAATTATTTTACATGATAGGATTCCTGGTGTTTTTTTTTTTTTCTGTCTCATAAACATGAAAGATTTCAGGTACATCTTACTACTTCTACTTACACTTAGGTTACACTACACATGCATGTACAGCATATATATACACACCCCTCTGGGTTTTCTTCTGTGGTGCTGTGAGAGGCCAGCTTCTGGCCCCTCACAGCACCACTCCCACAACCCCATACCCACTTCTTACCCACGTTTTCATGGCCCCCACACCCTAACATGTCTACATTCCTAGTCATGTAGCCACCAACCACCCTAATTACTGCCCATACCAACTGCACATTCATCTGCTTAGTCACCCATTGTGAAGGCTATTACTCAGACTCGGTTCAATCTTGAACCCAAGACAAATCAAGGCTGGTTCCTCCTTAGGAAAATTACAAAGAATAGAAAAAGACAAAAATAACAATAAAAATAAGCACTTTATTGAATAGAAAGATTTATGAAATAATAAAAACTTAAACATTAATAGCAAAACAAACCCTATCTTAAATAAAAATGAAAAATAAAAATAGACAAATAAGACTACGTTGCAACAGCTAATTTTTATAGATGGAATGTGTAAAAGAGACGTGTCGATGTTCTCGACACATAAGCTGATACTCTTTTCTGAACTCCTTTCTGGTATTCACTTGACACATAAGCTGATACTCTTTTCTGAACTCCTTGCTGGTATTCACTTAATCGAAGATGGTGTCAACAATCACTTGTTTGACGGATGTTTCCAAAACCCATATGTTGACAATGTATCATGGACTCAGGTGGGGTCCTTGGGTAACTCAGGTGGCTGTGTTTGGCTCTAGTGTGACTGCAGAAGTTGACAGGGTAATAGTTGACGATTCAGTCTCAGATCTCTTGTGAGATGGCTCCTTCAATCTCCCTCAGCGTTGTGCCAGATGACCTGTGCTGGTACTGATGGCTACAAATGGAGAAAGACGAAATTACTCACCATTCTTATAATAGGCATAGAGCCTTTAAAAGAAATGGTGAGACAAATTTATGTTAGTCAATACAAGGCAAGGGCAGAGTCGAATTAAGTACCCCAAACTAACGAGTGAAGCTCGTAACAAAATAACGAGTGAAGCTCATAACATAACAAAATAACGAGTGAAGCTCATAACATAACAAAATAACGAGTGAAGCTCGTAATATAAAATAAGATAGAAATGGCGGTGAAGACTTAGTGGAGACAGGAGTAGTCAGTCGAGTGAGTAGCCCTTGGCCGGAGTCTAGCATGTCACCTCTCCAGGTGGAAAATGGGGAGGGGAGTACAGCTGGAGTTAGACATTCGCCCCACCTCAACGAGCAGACTACCACTACTAGCACTTATACAGACATTCACACTTCCATCACTCCTATCTATGGACTTTTCCCTCACGCCCACATGGTCATTATCACACCATCTCATTGTTTCCAGCCTCCCTCCGTATACCTCTCCGACACCCAACATCATAAGTAATGTATGTAAACGAAAAACTATGTATATAGGGTTTGTTACTATCCACAGTTTTGGGCATCCACGTAGGTCTTGGACCTTATCACCCACAGATATGGGGGACTACTGTATAAAAAAAAATCAAGGGAAAGAAAAGTATATTTTTATTCCCAGCGAGTTGTCATAGACCGGGCCGCGGAGACGTCGATCCCAGGAATGCCCTCCAGGTAGAGCAGGTAGACTTTTGCTGCTGCACCAACAATGACAAATATTTTGTATCAGGCTTGTATAGTATTTTGGTTATTTTGAGAGCTATATAGCATGTGGCACTAAAGTTCATCACTGAAAACAATAACACCCATGAATCTGTAGATAGCTCCACTATCGATGCCTCTTTAAGGGGGGCTCCTTGACGTGGTAAAGAGGCTATCGGTCTGAGGAATTGGACCTTTTGGTCTTCTTCCTCAGACCGAACCTAATTACCCCCCAATCCCCCCTCCCTTTTCCCATCTCCCCCATCCTCCCTTTTCCCTTTCCTCCTCCTCCTCCTCATCCCTCCCTTATTTCCTTCCCAGTTTTACCCTGGGAGCTTCTCTCCTCAGGCATTCTAGTTCCTAGGTAGGGGGAAGGGTATCGTAGTCCATCCCATTCCGTTGAGGTCCTTGGCGGTGGTGTAGTTTGCCGTGGAATCTGATCGCCTGGGGATGTCCCGATCCTCTCCGGTCACCCGGGGGTGGCTTTGGGTATCTTTCGGGCGACGGGTGTATCTCTGGAGGCCACCTTCGGATTCCGGGGGTGGTGGCCGAAGGCGGTATGCTTTGTGGCGGATATCCGGCCGCCCTCTCTTTTGTCCGCCGAGATGGCTCGGTGGATGTGAGGTTGCTATCCCGGATTGCTGGTTTACTGGCGTGAAGGGTAGGGTATGGCACGGGTTCCATGCAGCATCTGCACTACTTGC
>WNWK01006025.1:0-111533 GCA_009830355.1 Cherax destructor | reverse complement strand
AGCGTGGATGGTGATGGTTGTGTCTCACAGTCCAGCTGGATGGTGATGGTTGTGTCTCACAGTCCAGCTGGATGGTGATGGTTGTGTCTCACAGTCCAGCTGGATGGTGATGGTTGTGTCTCACAGTCCAGCTGGATGGTGATGGTTGTGTCTCACAGTCCAGCTGGATGTGATGGTTGTGTCTCACAGTCCAGCTGGATGGTGAGTGTTGTGTCTCACAGTCCAGCTGGATGGTGATGGTTGTGTCTCACAGTCCAGCTGGATGGTGATAATTGTGTCTCAGAGTCTAGCTGGATGGTGATGGTTGTGTCTCACAGTCCAGCTGGATGGTGATGGTTGTGTCTCACAGATGTCTAGTTTTGTAGCTTCGCATTACTTTATTATTACATTCATGGGAGAAGCAGTAAATTCGTAAGGGTCATGCAACATCTGGAGGTATGAGAGGCATTAAGATTCGATCCTAAGAAGAGGAGGCCAGGACATGCAGGTCCAGGTACTTGGATCAAGAGCCCATCACCGGCATCAAGGAACCCCCCTGGAGGGGTGGAGGTCATTATATCATTTTGTGCACGGCAGAGTTAAGGAAGGTACAGTATGTATACTACTTATTTATGATTTATTTGTCTTCCTCACCATTGATTTATCGAGTGAATTTCTACATATGGTTATTATATTTATGAGGAAGTGAATAAATGTGTAAAGTCAGACAGCGTCTGGAGATTGGGAGATGATCAGGTTTGATCCGAGACAGGGGAAGGTAGCTCTAATTCAGTTGATCATATTTCTTTATTTTGATTAGGGGGGGGGCACTAAACTTATAGGGGCCATTTAGCGCCTGGATAATAATGAGTCAGGTTCGATCCAAGGAAGGGAAGGATAAGTCCAGTTCCTTAGCTCAAGATCCCATCAGTGGTATCAAAGTACCTTCACTGAGACGTTTACATCAAAATTCCTTCACCGGCATCAAGGTACATTATTTCTTATTCTTTTATTAAAGAATATTATTAACACATTCAGGGGGAGCGTTAGACCCGTAGGTCATAGAGCGCCTGGGGGTAATGGTCAGGGGTGGCGCTAGAATTTTTGAGGGCTTGGGAGAAAAGATGGAAGGAGGGGCTAGGAGACTTGTCTTGAAGCGCCATTATTATTACTGTTTTATGTGGGGTCTATGGAATTTTTAAGAGGTTGAAGCACTCTAAGTGATCCCTCCTTAGCGCCGCCCCTGGGAATGTCAGGTATTCAGGTTCGATCTAATGAAAGGGAAGTCAGGTCCAAGGAATTAGACCTGACTTCAAGAAACCGGCCTCAAGAAACCTCACTTGAGGAATATTAAAGGATAAATATTTATTTCATCTAGTTGAACTGAAAAGGTTTGCCCTTAATTTTTAAGTATTTGTTTATATTCCTTTTGAATCAAAGCCCTGAAAAACTGAAGGGCGCTGTTGGTAAATGGAAGTGGTGTGAAGGATGAACTTCTGATCTAACAGAAAGTCAATTTTGGCACATACAACCATGTTGCTTGTAAACAGACTGGGCAGTAATGATGTATTTTTCCTTCTGAAGATTATCATGCCCTTGATAATTTTAAGTATATGTAAAGTCACCTTTTAATTGCATTACTATTATACATTCATAGGAAAATTCATGGACAGGGGAAGGTAAGTGCAAAACAGAGTAAAACAGACAGCCATAGTTATGCAGTGAACCAGTTTCATCTAAGGAATCACTGAAAGAATCAGGGCTGAAGGGAGACTGTCAGAGGGTGTTCGGGTGTCAAAAATAAAAGAATGAGATATTATCTTAGTTTGTATCATAAATATGTTAAATATGTATGGGTCATACTGTCACTCTTCCCACTTAGTATTATCAATGGTACAGCACCTGGGAAATGGGAGTTAAGTTTAATTCAAGGAAGAAAAAATTCATTATCCTGGATCAGAAGTTCATCGTCAAGACACCCTCCTTGAAAGATACCTTTCCTAAAATATTCTAATAAAATCTTTCCTAAAATAGGATGCATTGATTGCACAAAGCTCAGCTCCAAAGATGCAACCCACAAGTCTGCAAACATCAAGGTATTTATTTAATGGTAGGTAAACAAGGTCATTAGCTTGTGAGGAAACTTGCCTGTAATCTCAGCTCTACTGGGAGTGAACCCAGGTCCTTCAGTTGAATGACGCATAAGCAGACACTAGCTTATGCTGGTCTAGACCACTCCTGCTGTTACATCTTTGCTCGTCTTGTTATACTGTTGGTTAAACTTTGCAAAAACTGTACATAGTGAAGGAATATACGGGTAAAGAAAAACTACTCCCCTCTGTGGTTTGCCTTTTCCTTTAATTGCCAGGTTGCTCTTTGACTGCCGACTTTGCTTACAACCAGGTGCAACAGGCCTTGAATTTGCTACCTGTGTTTGTAATACTATATAGTATTTATGGGCAAGTGCTAAACCAGTATGAGTCAAACTGTGCTTGGGAAATGGGAGGCAATCAGATTTGATAAAAGCAGAGTAACACCAATTCCTTTGATTAAGAGCCTTAACAAGCCCATGTACCTTGGTGGAAGAATATTATGTTCATGGGGGTGTGCTAAACCCATAAGGATCATACAGCACCTAGGTAATGGGAGGCAATCAGATTTGATCAAAGGGCGGGCAATTCCACTTCACTGGATCAAGAATTCTTCAATGGCATCAACACACCTTCCTTGAAGGGAGGTGGGAGAACAAATAAAAATTGTTTTAGGAACATCACTATACTTGTAGTTTTGTCATTATGATTGGAAAGGGCATCTCATACATTTATTATATCCACAAAAAAATGGTTAGATCTGTAGCTCAAGGGCATATTACCAGGTAAGAACTTGCATGTATTATTTTCATGAATCACTAAACCTGTAGAGATCATTCAGTACCTGGGAAATGGGAGGCAATCCAAATGAAGTACAGTGGTACCTCGGTTTTCGTACTGCTCCTAACTCAACAATTATGTAAGTGTATTATTGTAAGTGCTTTTGTAAGTGTACTTTTGGGGGTCTGAAACGGACTAATCTAATTCACATTTGTCCTTATGGGAAAAAATTTGTTCAGTTACGGAGCTCGAACAGCATTCTGGAATGAATTATCGACGAAAACCGAGGTACCACTGTACAGCTCTAATTCCTTGGATGAACAGCCCCTCACCATTATTATTATAATCAAATAGAAGCGCTAAACCACAGGGGTCATACAGCGCTGCAGGTTATTGCAGGATGCAGGGAGAATGGGTTGTAAGTGGGAGATGGATGATTAGTAGGGTATGGAGTGCAGCAGGACAGTGGATAGTGCAGGGATAGAGGGTAGCAAGAGATCGAGGTAGAAGGGACTGAGGGAGTTGCTAGAGGTATAATCTTCAGAGTTTGTGTAGTAAGTCAGTTTCTGTCAAAAAGTCAACGAGAGAGTCAGGATTAAAGGAGGGTCCATCAGCAAGAAGGGAAGGTAAAGAAAGGGCCGCAGAGCGAAGACGTCGTTGAAGGTAAATTCTGCGTGCTTGTTGATAGAGTGGGCAGTCCAACAGAATATATCAAACAGACACTGGAACCTGAGAATGCTCACAGAGAGGGGCAGGGAGCCTCTCCATGAGATACCCGTGAGTAAGACGAGTGTGGCCGATGCGAAGACGGGAGAGTGTAGTCTCCCAACCCTGACATTGGTGGCAAGAAGGCCAGAAACCTATAATCGGTTTAATAGAATGAAGTTTGTTATTTAGCAGGTCAGACCAGCGTTGTTGCCAACGGGTGCGAAGGTGGGTAGCAATGACCGCAAAATAGTCCGTGAAAGGAACACCTCTATACAGTGGACCCCCGAGTTTCGTAAAAACTTCACTCCTGAAGTCTGCTCAAGTGCCATTACCGAACGAATTTACTCCCTTAAGGAAAAATTTCACGTAGGTTAGTCTATTTCAGACCCCCAAAAATACACTTCCACAAGAACTTACAAAATTATACTTACATAATTGCACGATTTCCGGGGTATTCGTTAACCGAGGGTCCACTGTATATGAAACTAGGTTATGTACTGCAGTGTCTGCCTGTACATCAACATGACCAGGGACCCAACAAAAAACAATATCTTTGTGCTTGCTAAAGATACGGTGAAACCAAAGGTGGATAAGTGGATAAGTGCCACAAGAATGGCATACAATTCAGCCGTAAAGATGCTAGCTGAGGGTAACAGATGCCCTCGCACAACGCTGTCCGGAAACACTGCTGCGAATCCAACACCGTCAGATGACTTTGAACCATCGGTGTATACTACGATGGCATGGGAATGAGAACGTAAGTGGTCTAGAAAAAAAGAGCGAGAAGCTGCCGTAGGTAGTTGGGCTTTCGCGCAAGGTAGAGGAATAGAACAGACACGGACAGCAGGAACTTCCCAAAGGGGTAGGGGAAAGGGAGATGTCACATGAACGTATAAAGGTGGTAGTTGAAGGGAAGACAAGAGTGAATGTAGACGAACAGAAAAGGGACGAAGTAAACAGGGGCGACGGACAAATAAAGAGCGCCTACTAACATCTGTGACAATGCTATACATGGAAGGATTGCGGAGATCATGGGAGCGAACATAATAGCGAATGCAATGTGCATCACGATGATCGGACAAGGATGGAATGTTCGCTTCTACATAGAGGCTCTTAACTGGGGAAGAACGAAATGCACCAAGGCATAAACGCAATCCCTGGTGATGAATGGGATTAAGGCTGGAAAGAGTAGCAGGGGAGGCCGCCGAATATATCTGGTCACCATAATTGAATTTCGATAAAATTAGGGCTGAATGTAGGCGGAGGAGAGTGCTACAATCAACCCCCCACGAAAGATGTGCGAGGGTTTTTAGGAGGTTCAGCCGGTTATGACAAGTTGCCTTCAGAGAGGTAATGTGAGGTTTCCAGGACAATCGACGGTCAAACAGGAGGCCGAGAAACCTGACTGTATCACGTTCTGGGATACGTGAGCCGTATAGGTACAACGGATGATCAAAGACCACTGAACGTCTAGTAAACGTAATTTGATGAGTTTTGCTACTAGAAAATTTAAACCCGTGAGAGGTGGCCCAATCGGAAACTCGGTTGATGGCATGCTGGAGGGAAACTGCAATGAGGTGAGTCAGCACCCGCACAAGCTATAGCAAAGTCATCCACATAAAGCGATGACCACATGTTGGATGGGAGAACTGATGCCAGATTATTTATAGCAAGGAGAAATAGTGTTGTGCTCAGAACACAACCCTTGGGGACACCTTCAGCTTAGACAAAGTCCGGGAAAAGCTCATTACTAACCTGGACATGGAAATGTCTTTCAGTTAAGAAAGCCTTAAGGAAAAATGGTAGATTGCCTTGGACGCCTAAGGAGTGGGCCTGGGTCAAGATATTATACTTCCAAGTTGTGTCATAAGCCTTCTCAAGATCGAAAAAGATGGCAATAACCGAGTGGTTATTGGCAAAGGCATTACGAATATACGTATCCAAGCGCAGTAAGGGGTCAATGGCAAAACGGCCCTTACGAAAGCCATATTGACTAGTGGAGAGACTACTGTGAGTCTAAATACCACATCAAACGTCTATTAACTAAACGTTCCATCACCTTGCAAACTGCACTGGTAAGAGCGATGGGACGGTAGTGGGAGGTATCATGTCCCATAGTACCCGGTTTGCGAAAAGGGAAAACAATAGCAGACTTCCACTGTTGGGGAATAACTCCTTGCGACCATATAAGATTAAAGAGTAGTAAAAGGCCAATAAGAGCAGACTGATGTAAATACTGTAGCATACGAATATGTGTGCCGTCTGGCCCAGCTGCCGATGATCGGCAAGCAGAGTGTTGCTTCCAGTTCTTGAAGGGTAAAAGGTACATTATAAGATTCTTCTCTGAGAGAAGAAAAATCTAAGGGCTTTAACTCGCTGGCAGACTTAGAAGAAAGGAACGAGGGGCATAGATGGAGCCCCTGAGAAATGCGGACCAGATGATTACCAATTTCAGTGGCAACGGCAAGAGGGTGTGCTATATCGACACCGGCAACCTGAAGAACAGGAGCTGGGTCGGGGGAGAATTTACCACTCAATTTCCGCACTTTCTTCCAGACTGCACTCATTGAGGAAGCTGAAGTGACCATAGAAACGTAATCTCACCAGCAAGTGCGTTTAGCGTCACGTATGACACGGCGAGCAATTGCTCTCTTCTGCTAAAAATCAAGGAGTCTCTCTGTGGTTCTGTTATACCGATACCTGTCCCACGCAGAGCGTTTCAAACGTACTGCCCGAGCACAAGCAGGAGACCACCAAGGCACGCACTTCTGAGAATGCTTGCCCGAGGTTTGGGGGATAGAATGTGAAGCTGCCATGAAGACGGAGGATGAAAAGAGATGTAGAACCTCATCAATGGAAGACGAGGAAGGAACTTCATGAAAGGCAGTAAGTTGTCCGTAAAGATCCCATTTCGCCCGGTCAAATTGCCAGCATGGGCTACGAAGAGGTTTAGAATACGAAGGGGACCTAAGGATGATTGGGAAATGATCGCTATCATGTAAGTCCGGGAGAACAGACCAGGTGAAGTCAAGGACAGTTGATGAAGAGCAGATGGAAAGATCGATGCAGTAGAAAGAATGAGTTCGGGGATCAAAATGGGTAGGAGTACCCGTATTTAAAACATGGAGGGGGAGAGAAGCAAGAAATGCCTCCAACTGAACGCCACGGGAGTCACAGTGCAACCCTCCCCAAAGAAAATAATGTGCGTTAAAATCGCCAAGTAATAGAAGGGGTGGCAGAAAGGAAGAAACCAGAAAATCAACATCTGGGATAGACAATGCTCGCGAAGGAGAGAGATATAAAGAACAGAGTGTATACCACTTATTCAAGTGGATACGGGCTGTGGTGTAATGTAGAGAAGAATGAACATAGAGCTGACGGTATGGAACACCAGTGCGTATAAGAAGAGCACTTTCGTTAAAGGTTCCATCGGAAAAAGGATCCGATGAATATAAATCATAGCCTGAAAAGGGCCGGATAACAGAGGATTGCAATTTGGGTTCTTGCTCACCCCGGTTACCCCTGAAGCCTCGGATATTCCACTGCAAATAAGCCATGATTTATAGAGAAAGATAGAAGTCGAAGTTAGAGGTATCTATGGACTAGGGTTAGAAAAGTGCACGTGTGGAGGCAGCGTAAGACTCATAATCAGAGGAGTGGGACGCTGTGAAGGAAGGAGGGGTGTAGACGAAGAGATTTTCGGAAGACAAAGATGCAGAATGTGGGACTACATTAGAAATGGAAGGAGAGTGAGCAACCATTGGGGAGACTATAGACTGTTCTAAAGTAGAGGGCGAGGAGATGGAAGAGGAAACTGTCGAAGGGGCTTGGGAGGGGACAGGAGTGGAAGAGGCCTGGGGAGGGACAGTCAGGGAAGGAACTTGAGAGGGGACTGGGGATGAAGATATTGAACGAGGAGGATGAACCTCCACACACGTTACAGAACTAGTCGGAGGCGAAGAACCCGGCAATAGGGATTTTTTGCCAGACTTATGAGAAGAAGGGGGGCGCTGAGACTTAGGTGGGGGATGAGAGCGTGTAGACATATAGAACTGTGCGAGTGAGTAGAAGAAGTAGAGTGGACAGTATGGGATGCCGAAGTAGGAACCTCAGAGCCAAGAACAGCAAAAGGATTCGAGACAGGGGTGACGGAGGATGTTGTAACCACAGAGGAAGTCAAGGAAGTTGGGACCCCAGAAATGGGGCGACGTTTAGCAATGCAAGAATAGGAAATACGGGGAAGTCTCCCTTGAAGGCGTAGATGAGAGACGGCCATAGCATATGAGAAGCCTTCCGACTCTGAGACAACGGATTTCCCGCTCATTCAGGTAAACCTGACAACGGCGAGAGTACGATGGATGTGCCTCATGACAGTTAAGGCAAGACGGAGGTAAAGTACAAGAAGGACTGGCATGGTCGTCGGCACCACAGACTGGGCATTCGGCCATGGACCTGGAATATTTCGCTGGATGACCAAAACGCCAGCAGTTTCTACACTGTTGTGGTGTAGGGGTCACCTTTCGAACTTGTAAACGTTGACCTGCAATGTAGACCGAAGGTGGGAGTTCACGGCAGTCAAACGTTAAACGAGCCATATTGCAAGGATAACGTCTTCGCTTATTGGCAGGGAGGACAAAAGTGTCAACCTTAAGGATAGGGAGTTCTTGGAGCTCAAGCTGCTCCAAAATGTCATTACCACATGTCTGGAAATTCCGTTGGACAATGGTGTGGGGTAAAATGACAGTACCACTACAAGAATTAAGAGAATGATGCTTGTCAATAGTGATAGGAATAGTATCTATGGTCATAAGAAGAGAAAGATCGCGAGCTTAACCAGCATTCTGGACCGTGATGATGCGAGTGCCGCTCTTGAGAGCGTGAAATGAGATATCTTTACCTACATGGTGTAGGAGAGCTTTACCAATACTATGATCGGAAAGATAGGCAGTTGGAGTAGTCTGAGTCTTGTCCTGAGATGAAACAGGTAAGGGAAGTGTGCGATGCGTTTCGGATAGGAAGAGGCGATCTCTGAGGTCGGTCTTGGATGTGGGACCGGGGATGGTCCGATGGGTGGCGGGCAGGCTTCCGAAAATTGCCGCACCGTCGAGGGAGAAGCCGGAATCAAGGTCAGAGAAGAGCGAAGGTCAGATATGTCAAAAGGGCTGGTCGGAACCCTGGTACCTGAAGCAGGTGACAAACCGGCACCAGCAAGAGGTACAGGGGTATTAGAGATGTCCGAAGAGTTGTCCATTAACGAGGCAGAGTCAGTACTGGGTGCGGTATCAGGAAGGGGCCCGGGGGTAGTGGGTTCATGGATTGGGTCAGCCATGGTTAGGTTACTTCTTTCTTTTTATTTTTAAGAAAAAAAAAGAAAGAAAAAGAAAAAGAAAAAAAAAAAAGGGGGGGAACGTAGAGGAATAGCTCCTAGGAGGAATGAAAGTGGCGTAAATCACCCTCCACACCCAAGAGGACCTCAACACCGCAAGTAGGGCAGATGCTGCATGGAACCCGTGCCATACCCTACCCTTCACGCCAGTAAACCAGCAATCCGGGATAGCAACCTCACATCCACCGAGCTACCTCGGCGGACAAAAGAGAGGGCGGCCGGATATCCGCCATACCTCCTTCAGTCACCACCCTTGGAATCCGAAAGATGGCCTCCAGAGATACACCCGTCGCCCGAAAGATACCCAAAGCCACCCCCCGGGAGACAGGAGAGGGAGGGGCATCCCCGGGCGATCCAGATTCCACGGCAAACTACACCACCGCCAAGAACCTCAAAGGAAAGGGGAAGACCACGGTACCCTTCCCCTTACCTAGGAACTAGAATGCCTGTGGAGGGAAGCTCCCAGGAGAAAAATGGGAAAGAAATAAGGGAGGGATGAGGAGGAGGAGGAAAGGGAAAAGGGAGGATAGGGAAGATGGGAAAGGGAAGGGGGGATTGGGGGGTAATTAGGTTCGGTCTGAGGAAGAAGACCAAGAGGTCCAATTCCTCAGACTGATAGCCTCTTTACAACGACAAGGAGCCCCCCTTAAAGAGGAGCCCCTCACCAGCACTTAATTTTGCTTCAGGAAAAGTTTTAAGATGTTGTACAGCATATTATTATTATTATAATCAAAAGAAGCACTAAACCACAAGGGTCATACAGTGCGGCGTTGTACAGCATAAACCATCATTGAAGTCATTCATCTCTATAAAGAATATTACTTTTACATTCACACAAAAAGTAAATTCAACGTGAATATTATATACTGTACACAGTATTATATATTTTCTTAGAAAAGCGCTAAATCAGGAGGAAATCAGATTTGTTCAAAGGGGATTAGCTCAAATTCCTTAGATTGAGTTCACCAGCATCTAGACACCTCCCTTGAAGGGAATAATGTATTAGAATAGAACCAGGCAAAAAGTCACACACACATGATGCCACTTCATTTCCAATAATTATGTAGTTTTTGTCCAGGTAAGTAATTTTTAATGCATCTTTATATACCTTTCAAAATCCATTACAAAACTTCAATGATAATTCGTTTTTATTAGATCAACTACAATAGACTATTAGGGAGGAGTAAAGAGATTGTTTTGCTGTGATCATAACAATAAGACATTTCTGTAACTAACAGACTTTGTGGTTTCTGAATAAAATTGACTCAGCTCTTGACCATATTTCCAAAGTTAGTTAAACTGAGGGTTTCCTGTACCCTGAATTTTATTATACATAAAGAAAATCCTAAGAAATAAAAAATAATTAAACAATGAAAATTTGTTCAAAATCAGTACTATTTGAAGCTTTTAATTAAATAATCCTCACTAATGCCACACTAATCTCAAATAATTACAGTATTTTCAAGATTTTACCAACTATTTTATTGAATTCAGGTTCATGAGAACTATCACTGCACTATCTTTTTTTCCACATTTTATTAAGCACTTAAAAAATTTTCATCTTGAAAATAGTATTTTTGATGTGATTATTTATGCACTAACCTTCGTAATTTTTTTTTAGGCATAGCTCTAATTTTCCACTTTGCCAAGGGTCTAAAGTTTTATTTATTAGCCTAACTTTAGCAGATTCTATACAGGCCAGTTTTCAACTTAAAATTTTAAATGTAAATGACAGATTATGTATACTAACTTTGAAATTTTTATTAAGTACAAACTTATGCCATGGTCAGATTTTAAATTTGATACTCAATTTCTCTGAACAATCTTATATTATTACTTCACAATAATATAATTTTAATGCTGAAATGGTCACTTACTGCCATAATGTCAAATAATATACAGTACTTGGCAATAACTATTAGCATTTATGTCCAGTTAATCTCATATTACTTAAGCTTTGAATAACCCAATACACACATTAGAAAATCTAGTAATTTTATTATTTAAAAGAGATGTACATCAACATATGACTGCACACCATGCCTAGATTATTATAATAAAAAAGAAGCGCTAAACCAACCATGCCTAAAAGATGGTTGTATACTAAAATATCTTAACATCTGTTTACAATTTCCAATGTTTTAGACAAAAAAAGTAATGAAGAGTAATATCTACAATTTAGACATAGTAAATATAAACTAGAGTAGTATGACAGTGGACAAAGAGAATGAATAAAATGACTACACATTTCACACTAAGGCAGAAAGCAAATTTTGGTAGGTTAGTGCAGTTGTTCTTACTTGCCATGAAGGTAGGCAGATACACTACCTCTGGGCTAGTTTTAGAAAATATTTAACATGACTGTCAGTCTGCTGTGACTGGTTACTGTTGATCTTATTTCCTGATGCCATTTAAGTTCAGGACAACATTAGATCACGTAGGGAACAAATTAAAAATACACAACCTAGAACTATCATTTGTTGACTCAACAAATCACAATTCATGTTCCTTTTGTATGCTCAGTGGCCACTGTGAATCAAATATTAAAATATTTAAATGAATAAATTATTTAACGACAATTAAAAACTATGCAAATATTAGCTGGACTAGAAATTAGGATTAGTTATATATTATGGCAAATAATAGCCTGTGGACAAGATAAAAGCCCTGAAGAGTGCAAGTACTTGTTAAAGGAATATCTTAAATAAAAGTTGGCATGTGAAGTGACGCATGAGAATCCTAGACAAGCAAGTATATTGAATCTGGACAAAATTCACTTGATATATTACAGATGTAAATGTTAAAAACCAATGGTAAAATTTAACATTTAACCCTTCAGTGTTTGGTCATTGAAATATTAAAGGGACTTCATTATGCTGCTAATATGTTGCTGAATGGCCCATTATAAGACTTTTATTCATGTGACTTTTGATGAATGTTTGATAGTTGATGAATTTTTAAAAGCGAGTCCAGTCATTATTTGTACATATGAGGGATTGTGAACAATTGGAAGAGAGGCTCCCAGATCTAGAACTACACCAGTTCACATCTTTACTCCTTAATCCACTTGGAAAAGTGTTATGGCTATCTGATTTGTTACTTGAGGATGGTGAAGAGCAGCTCTGTTGGCTCATAGCAACCATAATTTTTCTGTGCATTGATATAGCTCTACAAAAGCTCAAAGTGGGCCTAGAAACCTGCTCAGTTTGGGTTAAGGGAATGCTAAAGGGTTAAAATGTCCTATTATACATAAATCAACAAATAATTTACATCTTAACTAAAGGCAGCACCTCTTACAGTATTAGGTTACCCTTAAATACCAATAACAACATCATTCATTAAAAACAGAGATGCTCTCTCGTAACTTTCTATTACGTAGAGGAGTACTGTCACGTGATCCTCTATTACGAAGAGGACTGCAATCAAATGATCCTCTGTTACGAAGAGGAGTGCTATCCCGTGAGGTTCTGTTGTGGAAGGGTGTGCTTTCTCTTGAGCCCTTTTCATGGCGAAAACAATACACATTATCTCCACTTACAGAATTTCGACACATCTGTCCATTTTTGCATAAAGCAGCACAGAGGCTTCTTGGTGTCATGCTTCTAGAAGTTTTGTCACTGAAAGAAAGCAAGTAAGAATCTGAAAGTAATGTATTGTTGGAAGTAGCATCATTTGTTATATTTACGTGTTTATTCAATGTAGAAACATAGCATCTTACAGGCATGATGTGGCTGTACATGTTCAATGATATCTTAAGAGTAACAGAAGCAAGTAAAAGAACCAAGGAAAGAAGGTAAAGTTTTGGTTAGCTAAGAGGTTGAAAAAAGAGATCCTCAAAAGAAAATGACTGGGCATATAGGATTACCACAGAGAAAAAAAATGAATACATTACTAAATAATCTAATCTTCTTTATTTCATACTCAAATGTATTTTGATTTTACCTAGATATTTGTTTGCTGTAGAGTAGCTGACTTTAATATGCAATACTTTATATAAACAAAATTTGCAATATTAAGATTTATAGCATTAACAAAATTGTTCTTAAAGAGCTATAATACAAATAATATATTTTCACTTTTTTTTTATCATAATAATCAGTATATGCATATATATCATACCTGCGAGAATTCTCTGTTTCTTTAAGTGGACTACTAATTATCAGACTTCTGCTATCAAGAGAAAGGTTGTGATGCAGTACTGAAGGCACAGTGCTGTTCAGATGATCAAGTAGATGGCGTCGCACACTTGACAGCATCTGATATCAAAAGGATTAATACATTATAATGAATTAGACAAGCTATGATTTTAGTCACTATGATACAGCCGGTGCGTTAAAAGAAGAAAGATTTCCCAATCTAGACACTTCAGTTTCCAAATACGTACAGTGGACCCCCGGTGTTCGTGATGCTCCAAACTTGAACAATTATGTACGTGTATTTTTGCAAGTGCTTTTGTAAGTGTATATTTGGGGGTTTAAAAGGACTAGTCTAATTTACATTATTCCTTATGGGAACAAATTCGTTTGGTAACAGCACTTGAACAGCATTCTGGAATGAATAAATCACGAACACCGGGGGTCCACGGTACATAGATGCAACAGAGTAACTGCTACAAGCCTATGATATATTTAAAATTCATTTATTCAGTCAAACAAAATTAAGAAAAAAATAGGACAGTGCCAAAATACTAAACTATTAGTCTCTTAAGTTACTTTAACCCATTTACTGTCCAAACGTATATACAGTGGACCCTCGCCATTCAAATTTAATCCGTTCCAGGAGCTTGTTCTTAACGTGAAATGTTTGAAAGGCGATTTAATTTTTCCCATAAGAAATAATGGAAATACAATTAATCCGTTCCAGAAATCCAAAAATATATAAAAAATAATATATTTTAATAAAATTAAGCTTCTACATAGACAAAAACATTAAATACTACAGTGCTGTACTACTAAAAGTATTAGTAAATAAATGCTAGTCTTTTTACTTACCATTATTGAAGATTGTTGATGGCATATGGAAGAGAGGGAGGAGGAGTGAGGGAGGGAGGGGTTAGTGTTTGGAAGGGGAATCCCCTTCCAGAAGGACTTCAGGTACCAAAGCCCTATCTGGGGTTACTTCTTTTCTTTGTCTTTTAATCCCACTAGGACCAGCTTGGGAGTCACTGGACACTACCAAAATAACTGTCCACAGTCCTCTGTTTCTGGCGCCTTTTCAACATGTTCCTGAAGAAGGACATTGTTTGGTCACTGAACATGCTGCTGTTATGGCTTGTTTGAGCTTGTTCAGGGTGGTATTTTTCAACAAAACTTTGCAATCTATTCCACATTGTACACATCTACTTAATCTCTGAAGAAGGCACCTTCTTCAGCCCCTCTTCCTCCTCCTTCTCTCGTGAATCAATAGCCTCAAATCTGGTCTGATGCTCTTCCATTTCCAGCTCTTGCAGCTCTTGAGTTGTTAGCTCTACCCTGTGGCCCTGCACTAACTCTTCCACATCATCGCCACTCACCTCCAACCCCATGGACTTGCCCAATTCCACAATACAGTCCACAACAGGCACAGGGTCGGCAGGGTCAGGGTCAGCCTCAAACCCTTCAAAATCCCTCTGTTGGACACAACCTGGCCACAATGGTCTCCAAGCAGAGTTCAAAGTCCTTGAAGTCACTCCCTCCCAAGCCTTGCCTATAAGGCCTATGCAGCTGTAGATATTGAAATGATTCTTCCAGAACTCTCTAAAGGTCAATTCACTGTTCAAGGTCATTTCAAAGCACTTTTCAAACACTGCTTTTGTGTAGAGTTTTTTGAAGTTACAGATGACCTGCTGGTCCATGGGCTGGAGGAGAGGAGTGGTGTTAGGAGGCAAGAACTTCAGTTTTATAAATTTGAAGTCTTCACACAGTAGGTCTTCCATGTTTTGAGGATGTGAAGGAGCATTGTCCAGCAACAGGAGGCACTTTTTGTCCAAACCCTTTTCCTGTAGGTATTTTCTCACACTGGGGCCAAACACTTCATGGATCCAGTCACTGAAAAGGTACTTTGTGACCCATGCATTCTGACTAGCTCTCCACAAGACACACAATCTACTTTTGATGACATTGTGTCTCTTGAACACTCTGGGATTTTCTGAGTGATACACTAGTAAAGGCTTTAATTTAAAATCCCCACTAGCATTACTACACATCATGAGAGTTAGCCTGTCTTTCATAGGCTTGTGTCCTGGCAGTGCCTTTTCTTCCTGAGTAATGTAGGTCCTGTTGGGCATTTTCTTCCAAAACAGGCCTGTTTCGTCACAATTGAACACTTGTTCAGGTTTCAATTTTTCAGTCTTTATGTAGTCCTGAAACTCATTTATGAATTTTTCAGCTGCATGTTTGTCTGAACTGGCAGCCTCACCATGCCTTACCACATTATGTATGCCACTATGATTTTTAAATCTCTCAAACCAGCCTTTGCTGGCTTTAAATTCACTACCATTACAATCAGCACTGGTTGCAGGCATTTTCTTTAAAAGATCGGCATGCAAGTTCCTTGCCTTTTCACAAATAATTGACTCAGACACACTATCACCCGCTAACTCTTTATCCTTGATCCACACCAGCAACAACTTCTCAATCTCTTCGATTATTTGTGGTCTGTTTTTGGCTCGCACAGTAACACCTTTTGCAACATCAGCTTGCTTAATGTCTTCCTTCTTAAGCAGGATAGAAGCGATAGTTGACCTGTTTTTGCCATATATCCTAGCAAGATCACACAATCGCACACCACTCGTATTTTTGTATTATTTCTTCATTTCTACGGTGTTTCTCACTTTTATCAGCCCAGGGGTACCACTAGGAACTTTCTTGGGACCCATGGTAGCTTATTTCACAGTCGCACTTAATGAACAAACTCCAAAAAATTATAATTAAGTGTGAAATGTCTGGGGAAGCGTGCAGGGTATTGTTCTCTCGAGTGTAAACAACGCGGGACTGGCTCTCCACGCCTGCGCTGTGAGGCACCCAAGCGCCTGGGCCGACAGGTCACGAACGTATTCGTTCGACTCGCGATAATTTGTTCGCATGACGATATCGAATTTTTTGTACTAATGACGATTTGTTCGACTGCCGAGCCGTTCGAATAGCGGGGGTCCACTGTATATGTTTCTACCGCTAGCGCTCCGACCTTGATTTTCCCCATAAGAAAGCATGTAAAAAAAAACATGTATACGTTCGGAGCACTAGCGGTATAAACGTATATATACGTTTGGACAATTAATGGGTTAAAACTGAACTACATACTCACTTTGGTCATGCATATCTTATTTGTTTACATTTTTTACAAGGTATGTGATAAATGGTTTTGAAAACCGACAAGTTGAAGAATTGAGACACTTATGCAACATATGGGAATCTTTACTGAAGAAACATTTTGCCACACAGTGGCTTCATCAGTCCAACACAAAGCAGGAAGGTATAAAGAGAGGACGAGTTTGAGGTAATCAGTCCCTCAGCCTGGAATCGATGTGTTCAGTCCATCACTTTTGTAGGAAGTACAGCATAGGGCCAGAGAAGTGGCTTATATACTGTGTGGCAAAATGTTTCTTCAATAAAGATTCCCATATGTTACACAAGTGTCTCAATTCTTTAACTTCTCAGTTTTCAAAACCATTTATCACATCTGTCAGACACTGCAACATCATAGGATCTTGATACATAGAATTCTTCAACACTTGTCCAACCATTGGACGAAGACCTACTTACACTAGTGGATGGTCCCACTGTGATCCCGCCTCCTGCTTCGACTTGCCTGACTACAGTATATAAGCCACTTCTCTGGCCCTATGCTGTACTTTACAAGAGTGATTGACTGAACACATCGATTCCAGGCTGAGGGACTGATTACCTCAAACTACTCCTCTCCTTATACCTTCCTGCTTTGTATTGGACTGATGAAGCCACTGTGTGGCAAAACGTTTCTTCAATAAAGATTTCCACATGTTGCATAAGTGTCTCAATTTTTCCAAGGTATGTTGGTATGGGAATAACCAAACATGAATAGAATAAAGAGGCCTTACTAGTAAAAAATGTAAGGTTGCAAATAAATTACCTTAATTTTTTCTTGGCAATATATTAACAATGAAATTAATGAATATTAAAATATAAAGTGTTTAGACGTAATTCCTATGCTCTATTTAATTTTCTGAACTTGCTGGATTTTCCAGTCAATATTTTCTTTCATATACAGTGGACCCCCGGAGTTCGTCATTAATTCGTTCCAGAATGCTGCTCAAGTGCCGTTACCAAACGAATTTGTTCCCATAAGGAATAATGTAAATTAGATTAGATTAGTCCTTTTAGACCCCCAAAAATACACTTACAAAAGCACTTAACCCTTTGGGGGTCCAAGGGGTCTCTCTGAAACTCGTTCTCAGGGTCCACGAATTTAAAAAAAAAAAAATTATTATGGAATGATAGAGAATCTTTTTCCGATCATAACGCCACAAAAATTATGAAATTTGATCAAAAACTAACGGAATTATGCTTACGCATCGGTGATTTCGCCCACTTTGAGCCCTATTTTCGGCACATTCCAATGTTTCAGTCTACTAAAATTATAGCTATTTCGCTAGATCTCCATTTCTTCTATCGATTGAGTACAAGAAACCGCCTATTTACCAATTTCAACTACCCAAAATAGTAGTCAGAAAATGGCAATTTGGCCAATTTCACACAAATTTCAAACGATGCCAATTTCAAAATAGGGCCCATAATAAACAAGGCAGACATTCCTGGCACTAAAATAACATCTTCTCTGTTCATTAGTCACGTCTCCAGGCCCCTCTTACATTACTTTTGCTTTCCATTTTGAATTTTTATTCTCTTAAAAAATAGAAGATTTACTGTTATGTATACAACTGCATCACTGTAAAAATGGTATAAATAATATCAGCGCACTTGTGCAAGAATATTAGACTCTCCAGTTGATGTGTATTGGACGCATGGTGTGATTTGTTTACTCCTGAACATCGGCCAAAATCGAACATTTTCGCTACTTTGCGCTCAGTTTCAAGGTACTTGTCATCGTGAAACCAGTCAAAATGATCTCTATTTCTGTAATATATCATCTATTCTATAAAATGAGACTAAGAAAACGAGAATACAAGCATAAATACCATACGAAAATAGACTGCAAAGTCGCTGTTTTAAACCAAAAACAAGGTCAGTTTTTTTCCCTCATTATGCACTTTGTGGTGCAGGAATTTTTTTATACTGCGCACACTGACCGCACAGACCCATTCTATCACATCTAGGCCTAACAGCCTGTTTCTCCTTGATTTGAGGGCGCTAGAATTTAGGCGTACTAGTACGTCAATAACCCCAGTGCGTAAGTCGTACTAGTACGACCAAAACCCCGAAAGGGTTAAAGAAAATACTTTCATCATCATTCAACACTTTCACCTCACTCATACATAATCACTGTCTTTGCAGAGGCGCTCAGATACGACAGCTGAGAATAAGTCCCTCCCAACTATCACTATCCCAGACCTCCCCTTTAAAGTGCAGGCATTGTACTTCCCATTTCCAGGACTCTAAGTCCAACTAAGTTAATTGATTTAGTTGGACTTGAGTCCTGGAAATAGGAAGTATAATGCCTGCACTTTAAAGGGGAGGGGGGCTGGGATAGTGACAGTTGGGAGGGACTTATTCTCAGCTGTTGTATCTGAGTGCCTCTGCAAAGACAGTTAGTTACCATTTTGTCCTAGGCACATGTCGATTAGACACTAGGCCTGTTGTATATATATGTGTGTGTGTACGAAACACTTCGAAATGTTTTGGCCCCGCCGGGAATTGAACCCGGGCCCTCCATGCGTGAAGCAAGAGCGCTAGCCACCATGCCATCGGGGCGTGTTGAACAGTGATTATGTATGAGTGAGGTGAAAGTGTTGAATGATGATTAAAGTATTTTCTTTTTGGGTCACCCTGCCTCGGTGGGAGACGGCCGACTTGTTGGAAAAAAAAAAAAAAATACTACTTTAAAATGCTAGGTAACGAGCAATTATATGAAAGAAAATATTGACTGGAAAATCCAGCAAGTTCATTTTGAATGAAATGATTTAGATTTCAGTTTATTAGTTGTGTGCCAAGCCAAAACAAAACAGTCGTCAGGACAAGAGCAATGAGGGTGGCAAGCTCTACTGTGAATACAAGGCCATTTTTGGTAACCAGGCACTAGCTCTAGTCACTGATCACAAAACTAAACATTCAATCTGTCAATGAAGACCTTGCTCTTGAAGCACAAATAGAAGCATGCTTTAAGAAACTGGACAGGGAAATTACTGGAGCCAAGCAAGTAGGAATCCCATTCACATAAAGGTCATAAAAGGACACTTTATAAACACATTAGCACTAACAGGGAGAAAAAGGTCAAAATCTTAGATAAAAAAAAATTGGAGCTGAAAGGATAGGTTTATTTCAGTGGAACCAATGAAATGGGATATAGGATTCAATAGTTTGTGTTACAATCACCAGAAATTTGAAAAAAATATGAGACTAGACATTGAAGAATGGATGCTGTAGATATAACCCCACTCCCAATGCTACAAACAAAGACAATAATTCTATCTCTGTGAGGTACACCCCCACATATGTTTTAATTCCTGTCATCACAGTGTAGATGTAAAATGGGTTAATGGAAAATTGTGACTTAGAGGAAATAATCCATACAGTATATAGTCATTCTCTCAGGATCAAGACATCCAGATTCCATGACACTTCAAGCTTCTACCAGCACAGAAAAAACATAGAACAAAAGTAGTCCTCTAGAGAAAACTAGACATATTCCTATAATGGTGTCTCATCAGGCATGTTGTGATGACTGAGCCTGCAAGTAGTAATAACCTAGCTGATCAAAGTTACTAGGAAAACCAGTCATAGGTATGTTTCACCATTTTGTAATTACAGCAGCTACTTTATTAATTTGCAGATGTTCTTTGTGAATCTTACAAAGTAATAACACTGTAAAAATATTGATATTTATAATTCTGGTTCTACAACGTTGACATGGAAATTCTCCTGTCCGAAAATTATGATTACGGAAATACACATCAAATGAGGATGAAAGAAAACATATATTTAAACTGAAGGTAGTGATCAGGATTATTATCATAGTTAAATGCCTTAAGTAAACTTTGGTGACTTCAGACATCTACTGTTAAGAGTGACAAGTACAGATGACTTTTTTTTTTTTGAACCAAGATGCTTGGAATAATTTTGCATGGTATAGCTTACTCTAAATATGACTTACCTTGCCTGCTGACTCACACTGGCTTGCATCATCACTGTTAATGCCCTGAAGATTGGTAACCTTGTTTTCCTCAACCTCACAGTCACTGGAATTATTGGGTGAGCTAGACTGTTCCATTGCCTCTCCCAAAATCCTAAACAAATATACTGAATTTAATACCTGAACAAGAAATATTTATGTCATAAAGTTACAAATTATATAGAGAACAACTTAATTAATATTTATTACACCAACCATCTCTCTCAGAGAAAGGATGGAAAAAAAATCACTATTGTTCATTCAATAGCTGTCTTGATAGAAATGTGCAGACATTATAATTCAAATGACGTCTCCAGAGTAGTATAGGCATTGTACTTCCCACCTCCAGGACTCATCAACTTGCTCTTCTCTATGTTCACTTTTAATTTCCTTCTTTTACCTAACCTTCCAAATTTCTCTACCAACCGTTACAACTCTCCAGGATCTTGAACAGTGTCCTTGGCAAATGGCAACTGTGATATTGAATCTGATTAGAGTAAGTTATCTTTAAATCCTACATCAACACCCTAGCATTCACTTTTCAACCCTATCTATAAATATCTTAAATAACCATGGCAACAAATACATCCTTAAGGCTTACTCTTACTAAGAAATGGTTCTCCTCCCTCTCTCCTACATATCCCAACCAGTCTCACTTCTTCTTTCAGCAAACCAGCTATATCCCACAGAGGCAGGGTGGCCCAAAAAGAAAAAAAAAAGTTTATCTTTTTAACTTTAGTAATGTATACAGGAGAAGGGGTTACTAGCCCCTTGCTCCCAGCATTTTAGTGGCCTCTTATGACACACATGGTGTATGGAGATAAGAGAAAATAAAAAAGAACAAGAACTAGTAAGAAAATAGAAGAAAACTCAGAGGGGTATGTATATATATATGCATGTGCAGTGTGACCTAAATGTAAGTAGAAGTAGCAAGACGTCCCTGAAATCTTGCATGCTTATGAGACAGAAAAAGACACCAGTAATCCTACCATCATGTAAAACAATTACAGGCTTTCGTTTTACACTCACTTGGCAGGAGGGTAGTACCTCCCTGGGCGGTTGCTGTCTACCAACCTACTACCTAGTCTCTCTCACTCTGCATAAAAAATTATGCTTTTAGTAACCTACTACCTATTCCATACATTTGCAAAATATGCCACTATCCTCCCTTATCCACCCTATCATATACCTTTTCTAAATCCATAAACTTTACAAACATTTCCTTACATTTATGAAGGTACGTATTGTTCACTTTATATGTCAACAAACAATTGGTCTACACATCCCCCTACTTTTCCTAAATCATCTCTCCAATCATACTGTTTTACCCCTAACTCTCAAAAATAATTATACTCAACACTACCTGGTATACTTAACAGGCTTATTCCCCTATAATTCGTGTCCCTTGCCCCACCTTCATACAAAGGAATTATGTATACTTTCTGCCAATCCTTAGGCACCTTCCCTTCTTTCATCCATATATTGAACAAATACACAAATCACTCCAAAACTATATCCCCAATTGTAGCATTATTTTAATCCCATTTGTCCCAGCTGCTTTACCCCACTTCCCTTATTTTACCCACTGCCTCACACATTTGCCCTTTCCCCACTCACATCTGGCTGTCCCTTACTCCTATGTGATATGCCTTTCTGTCCAATGCATGAAATCAATGCCTCCCTTTCTTCAACAGCTCCTCAAAATATTCTCATCATAGTACCTCCGCCTAACCATTCAGTACTGTATATACAGTCATCCCTTGGTTTTCAATTGTAATCCGTTCCAGATGGATCAGCTAAAACCAAAATCGGTGAAAACCAAAACTATTTTCTCAATAAGAAATAATGGAAATTCAATTAATCCGTTCCAGAAACCCAGAAGTTTGGAAAAAAAAATTGGGGGGCCTTAAAGATAGATTTACATGCACAAATGAATGAACTCTATGTGGCACTTACCTTTATTGAAGACTGATGTTGCTGGAAGGAAGAGAGGGAGGAGGAGAGAGGGAAGAGACACTATTTTTTGGAAGGTGAAACCCCTTCCATAAGGAATTCAGGTACCAAGTCCTTATCCAGGGTCACTTCCCTGCATACATGCTACACTCCTGCATACATGCTACTCCTGCCATGCTACCTCCCTGCATACATGCTACACTCCCTGCATACATGCTACACTCCTGCATACATGCTACACTCCCTGCATACATGCTACACTCCCCGCATACATGCTACACTCCCTGCATACATGCTACACTCCCTGCATACATGCTACACTCCCTGCATACATGCTACACCCCTGCATACATGCTACACTCCCTGCATACATGCTACACTCCCTGCATACATGCTACACTCCCTGCATACATGCTACACTCCCTGCATACATGCTACACTCCCTGCATACATGCTACACTCCCTGCATACATGCTACACTCCCTGCATACATGCTACACTCCCTGCATACATGCTACACTCCCTGCATACATGCTACACTCCTGCATACATGCTACACTCCCTGCATACATGCTACACTCCCTGCATACATGCTACACTCCCTGCATACATGCTACACTCCTGCATACATGCTACACTCCCTGCATACATGCTACACTCCCTGCATACATGCTACACTCCCTGCATACATGCTACACTCCCTGCATACATGCTACACTCCCTGCATACATGCTACACTCCTGCATACATGCTACACTCCTGCATACATGCTACACTCCCTGCATACATGCTACACTCCCTGCATACATGCTACACTCCCCGCATACATGCTACACCTGAAGCAGAAGATGACACTTCCTGAACCATGCTAAATTCGTGCACAGCATGTCACTTCCCTGCATCATGCTACACTCCCTGCATACATGCTACACTCCCTGCATACATGCTACACTCCCTGCATACATGTCTACACTCCCTGCATACATGCTACACTCCCTGCATACATGCTACACTCCCTGCATACATGCTACACTCCCTGCATACATGCTACACTCCCTGCATACATGCTACACTCCCTGCATACATGCTACACTCCCTGCATACATGCTACACTCCCTGCATACATGCTACACTCCCTGCATACATGCTACACTCCCTGCATACATGCTACACTCCCTGCATACATGCTACACTCCCTGCATACATGCTACACTCCCTGCATACATGCTACACTCCCTGCATACATGCTACACTCCCTGCATACATGCTACACTCCCTGCATACATGCTACACTCCCTGCATACATGCTACACTCCCTGCATACATGCTACACTCCCTGCATACATGCTACACTCCCTGCATACATGCTACACTCCCTGCATACATGCTACACTCCCTGCATACATGCTACACTCCCTGCATACATGTACACTCCCTGCATCATGCTACACTCCTGCATACATGCTACACTCCCTGCATACATGCTACACTCCGCATCATGCTAACTCTAACTCCATTGTGTTTCTCACTTTCTTTACCAAAGGACTGGCACTAGGAGCTTTCTTTGGGCCCATGGTAGCTTATTTAGTAGTCACACAATAATCAAGGGCCAAAAACAATGAATTGTTAATAAATGTTTTCTAGGATCTGGGGTGATGTTCACTCAAGCATAAACAATGCTAGACTGCGTTACAATGTGCATGGGGAGTGCGTGGGTGGCGGGCCTACGGACTTTGTATGTGTGCGGCACTGGTGAACAGGTCCCATACGATTGGTGAAAACTGTGACAATCGTTGAAAACAGACAATTTTTCCGCGAAAAGAGTCAGCTAAAACCAAAATCGGTGAAAACTGAGATAATTGAAAACCAAGGGATGACTGTATATATTCTGCTTCCTGAATTGCCACCTCAGCATAGCCATGTTTTCTGAAATGTTTGGCACACTCCACATGTATACGGCATACATAACTATTTTATAGCCAGACGAGTCCTAGTGATGTCACCATGGTTGTTCAATATATTTATAGATGGAGTTGTAAGAGAAGTGAATGCTCAGGTGTTGGCAAGAGGTGTGGGGTTAAAAGATAAAGAATCTAACACAAAGTGGGAGTTGTCACAGTTGCTCTTTGCTGATGACACTGCTTTTGGGAGATTCTGAAGAGAAGTTGCAGAGGTTGGTTGATGAGTTTGGTAGAGTGTGTAAAAGAGGAAATTAAAAGTGAATATAGGAAAGAGTAAGGTGATGAGGATAACAAAAATATTAGGTAATGGAAGATTGGATATCAGATTGGAGGGAGAGTATGGAGGAGGTGAATGTATTCAGATATTTGGGAGTGGACGTGTCAGCAGATGGGTCTATGAAAGATGAGGTAAATCATAGAATTGACAAGGGAAAAAGTTGAGTGGTGCACTGAGGAGTCTGTGGAGACAAAGAACTATCTATGAAAGCAAAGAGGGGAATGTATGAGAGTATAGTTATACCAACACTTGTATGGGTGTGAGGCATGGGTTGTGAATGTTGCAACAAGGAGAAGGCTGGAGGCAGTGGAGATGTCATGTCTGAGGGCAATGTGTGGTGTAAATATAATGTAGAGAACCTGTAGTTTGGAGATTAGGAGGAGGTGTGGGATTACAAAAACTATTATCCAGAGGGCTGAGGAGGGGTTATTGAGATGGTTTGGACATGTAGAGGATGGAATGAAATAGAATGACTTCAAGTGTATAAATTTGTAGTGGAGGGAAGGTGGGGTAGGGGTTGGCCTAGGAAAGGTTGGAGGGAGGGGGTAAAGGAGGTTTTGTGTGCGAGGGGCTTTAGACTTTCAGCAAGTGTGCATGAGCGTGTTAGATAGGAGCAAATGGAGACAAATGGTTTTTAGGACTTGACATGCTGTTGGAGTGTAAGCAAGGTAACGTTTATGAAGGGATTCAGGGAAACTGGCAGGCCGGACTTTATTCCTGGAGATGGGAAGGAGGGGCGTTAATGTTGCAGTTTTATAACTGTAGTGTAAGCATGCCTCTGGCAAGACAGTGATTGAGTGAATGATGAAAATTTTTCTTTTTTGGGCCACCCTGCCTTGGAAGTTCATCCAAATCGTGACACCAGCACACTTCTGACACGAAAGTGACTGAATGAATGATTGTGAACGAGTTTCCTATTTTGGATCATCCTATGATTGGAGATAGCAGAGAGAGCGACAACAAAACATTCTGAACTAACCTTCTACGCATAAAGGAACGTGTTAATGTTGGTACAGGGGGTGGCAGCATCGGCTCATCATCACAAGAGTAGTCAGAAAAGCTGTCTTCTTTTATATCACTCATCCATCTGCTACTGCTGTTTAGGCAATAATAGAAACAAAAACATTTTCTTTTAAGTATAAGAATATACATTTATTGGAATTATGAAATGGATTTGTGTGGATCTCCACTTATTTTTAGACCTTTATATTTCTCAACCAAAGGAAAATCTTTACTAATTAAAGGAGCAAAAAGCAGTTGTTGTGCAACCCATATCCCATCTGTATTAGAAATGAACTTATCTTAAACCATGTGTATATAAATTATTCCCTAATAGTGGTACCTCGACTTACGATGGTCCCCAAACTCACCCTTTTATGTAAGTTTATTTTTTTAAATGCTTTTGTAAGTGTAATTTTGGGGGTCTAAAAGGACTAGTCTATTTTACATCATTCCTTATGGGGATAAATTCGTTTGGTAATGCCACTTGAACAGCATTCTGGAATGAAAAAATATTGTAAGTCGAGGTACCACTGTATCCAGTGCCCCATATGAAAGAGAAACTCCACTGAATATTTATTCTTTATAACATAGGTCAAGAAAAAACTGCATACACTAAATGATTTTGAGAGACCTTGGCTTTAAGAACAACTATGGTAATTAATTCTTCACAGTTCATGAAGATGTTCTTAATGAGCTCTTGAGTATTTCCTATCAAAACCTGCATAAGGATTTTTTTATACATTATATAAATTAGGCAGCAAACATTATGCGGGAATTTGGAGAATAGAAATTAGAAGACTGTGGGGTTACCAAATGTATAATTATGAGGGGTTATGATGGTTTGGCCATTTCAAAATGATGGAGCAGAACAGGATGATTAAAAGACTGCATACATCTGGGAGTGGAGGAAAAGAGTAGATGTCATCTTGAGGAGGGGAAGGAGTAGAGAAAGTTTTGTGTGCTAGGGGTTTGAGCATGAAGCAGGCTTGGAATAAGAGGAGAGAAGTAGTTTTCACAGCATGACAATGCTGCTGGAGAGTGAGCAAGGTAACACCCATGAAGGAAAACCTGTTAGCCAAACTTGAGTCCTGGAAGTGGAAAGTATAGTGCCTGCATCATGAATGAAGGGTGGAGGATATTGCCATTTGGATAATCCCTTAAACTGTGATGTCTGCATACTTCTGGCAGATCAGTTATTGACTGAATTAGGTTTTTTTTTTTTTTTTTTTTGTCACCTTACCTGATGGGATATGGCCACTTTTTAAAAAATAATAAAATAAACACTGAACATCAGACACTTTCAGAATGTTACCAGAAACTTTTAGTAATACTGTGTAATGTACAAAACCTACAATAAAACTATTGTACCTTGTAATAGTGTGTTCTTTTGCAGGGGATGTTGTCTCAACTTTTTCTGTAAGTAGCAGCTGCTGGATTTCTGATGGAGTGGATGACAGCTGGTATGTCAGTGGAGGAGGAACTCCAGAATTTGCTATGGTTTTTCTCTTCCTTTGCCATTGATAAACACCCCAGAGGAAGGAAAGTGAGAGATTCACTGAAAAAAAAAGCAAATATGAAAAATCTTGCACATAGTTCAATTTTGTTTTGAAAAAAAGGGGGCACATAGAGAAGAGGGAGATCAACTGTGTGAAAGGTTAATGAGGGATATTAATTCCTAGACAAGATATAGCAAAGGGGTATTATGGATTTTTGGGGGCAAGCTTGGGTGAAGGAGTGGTTTTGGTGTAAAGGGAAAGGAAGGATGTAGGATGAAGGAAAAGGGAAGGTGTGGAGTGAAAAGGGGCAAGGGATTTAGGGAAAAGAAAGAGGGTTAGGTTTGATGGAGGTAATGGGCAAAAGGGTGGAGGAGAGTAGAAAGGACAGGTGAGGAATCACACACTTAAAAGGTACAATAGTTTTATTGAAGGTTTTGTATGTTAAACAATATTACTAAAGGAAAGGGGAAAGAGCAGGAAGGAGGAGAGAGGGAGGAGAATGAAAGAGGAAAAGTGAGATCTGGGAAAGGTGGGGAAGGGAGGATGCCAAAAAAAATGGGAGAGGAGATTAGGGATAAGGGGTAGGTGGATGTGTGAATGAGAGAAAGAAGATGAAAAGGGAGAAAAACGGAGAGAATAAAAAAAAGAGAAAGATTGCTTAGTAGATATGCAGACCAGCTAGCATCACTTGCATCCATTAGCACTGCCTTGCAGTGCAAGTGGCCTTCTCTGTGGGAAGAGGCAAATGTAGTCAGCATCCATAAAAAAAAATATCAGCAATTAGAGACCAGTGTTACTACTGTCAATCACAGGCACAATTCCTGAGACAATCTCATGGCTGATAACCATTTTTCAACTACCACTCATGACCATCAATATGGCTTCAGAAAAGATCACGCTGCTGTTGATCTGCCGTTAAACCTCACCACTATGTGGCACCAGTCACTGGACGAATCCAAGGTCAGCTGTGTTGTAGCACTGGACTTTGCTGGCATTATTGACTGAGTATGGCACCAGGGACTTTGGCAAAACTGCAAGCACTAGGAGTCTCTGGCTCTGCACCATGCCTCTTTAGTGATTACCCTCAAGGTAGATCTCTAAGACTAGTTCTCAATGGGACAGTCAACAAGACATTCAATCAGCATCAGTGTTCCACAGGAAAGTGTGCTTGGGCAATTGTTATGGAATGTCTACTTCAATGACTTTCAGCTTATTCCAGAATCCCATGCATTTGTAGACAACATATTTTGACATTTACTTATCCAAGATAGGCAAGGCCAGCTGTTCTCAATTACATCACTAGCTTTCACCTATATCAATCCGAGGTAAATGATAGCAGGTTACATTTGCTTCTGAGAAAACAGATGATGGTAATGCTGGAGCAGTGGTAAGTATGAAGGGGAGTCTTAGAACCTGGGGATGAGGGTGATATCCTTGGGGCAAAATTTGATTTCAAATTGATTATGAAGAAACATAGTAAATCTTGCAAACCAGGCAATCAGGAGGCTGACAGCACTTAGATGTATCTCTTATCTGCTCGACAGTAGGCTGAACAAAAAACTAAGTGAGCATACACCTTGAGTATGCTCCATTTTCTTGGATTGCCTGTCACTCTCTCACTGACGACTTCTTCAGTTATAATATATAAAACAAAGCTAGAAAGAAAAAGAGAAAGAAAAGAAAAAGAAAGTAAGAGAAAGAGGAAAAAGAAAAAAAAAAGATTAGGAGGTAAGAGTGACAGGATGGGAAGAAGAGATTTGGAGGGAGTAGGATTGAAGACGTGAGAGGAGAGTAGGAGAGAAGGTGGGTGGATAGTTAAAAGGACAGGAGGAAAAATTGGGAAGAGAAGATGCCTTTCATTTGGGCAAAATTAGAAGCTAAAATTTCCGCAAATCCAGTACAGGTGTGTAATACAGCAATATGCGAACATCACCTTCACCAGATTCAAGGAAAACTGGTTAGCTGGACTGGATGGAGTTCTGGAGGGGGGAAGTACATTGCCTTCACTTGAAGAGTGGGGATATTGCAATTCAGATGGTAATTTGAATTGTGATGTTCATGTATACATTTCAGGCAAGACATCTACTGAATGAAAGATGGGTAATTATTACTTATTTTTTTTTTTGAGGGTTGTCCTATTTTTGTAGGAGAAAGCTCATGGCCATGATGGCATCAGCCATGAATACATGGATGCTGCAGAGTATGCATATTTGTTTATAAAGCATTTTATTCATGGGGAAGTGCTACATCTTTGAAGGGTTATCTGTACATTTGAGGAATGCACCTACAGACAATTTAATTTTAACAGGTGATCATTTTTATACATGTTTAAGGTCTGGAAACATTTCCATCAAAATTACTTTTATAATAGAAATAATTTACTAATGTACTCCACATTCAATATGAATCACTACTTATTGCATAATGTATATACAGCCTCTCCTCACTTAGCAACATACTCGTTTACCGACAACTCGGACTTACGACGAGCTCCGACCAATATGCATACCTAAATAATGTATATTAGAGCTGATTTCCTCTATTCTGTTTATTACAATATACAGTACACTACTGTATAAACATTTAAAAATATATTAAAAATGTTATAATATCAAAGACGATTGACAAACCCACTACCATTATAGTATGCTCCTTGCTTAGGGATGAATTTGTTTACCGACGTGGTCTTAGGAATGGAACTCTGTCGTTAAGCAAGGAGAGGCTACATACTATAATGAGCGAGGAGTGCCTCATCTCTCAATTATTTTGTCATTACGTCATTTAACCCTTAAACGGTCCACACGTATATTTACGTTAGTGCTGCGACTGCCCCAAACGTATATTTACGTTTTATTTTTCCTGCCTCCAAATTTGGCACGATTGGCCTGAGATGCCTGGTCAGCATAGAATGGGTCTTAACACTCGGTGTGCGCCATATTAAAAAATCTGGGACCACTTAGTACCTTGTGGGAGCACCAGTTAAATTGAGGGCCAGCTAGAGCAAACACTGCGGCAAACACCATAGATTCACTGATGTCATGTCATATTAACACTCCCCTTTGAAGTGGAAAGTGATGTCGGCAGGCTGGCAGGCCAGCTGGCTGCCTGCCTGCCTGCCTGGGGACCTGGCTGGCAAACAGCTGGCTGGCCAGCAGCTCGCTGGTCAGCTGGGTACCTGATTGGCTGTCTATCTCTGTCTGTCTGTCTGTCTGTCTGTCTGTATCTATCTGTCTCTGTCTCTATCTCACAGGAACACTTAAGTAAATACAATTATACATAGTGTAAATTACCTAGGATAACTAAAAAAATCAAGACAAAGTGTTATAATGTGCTTGTGATCTGCGTAATACCAGTTGGTTCATGAGCTACTCTCTGAGACAAGCAGACAGAAAGGAGACGACACACAAGCAGACAGAAAGACTGACACACAGACAGACAGATACAGACAGACAGGTTTGCGTAACAAATAAAGGGAAGCAATGTAAGCTGTCAAATGTCATCACTGTAATTACTGGACTGATAAGAAGAGATAAGACTATGGCTCACCCCTCTCATGAAATGTCACCAGAATCATTAGTGGAGATCAGATGAGATAAGGCAGCGATACAAATCTTATTATTATTATTCACTATTATTATCATTATTATTATTATTTTTATGCATTATCATTATTATTATTATTTGAGTACAATTTCAGTACCTAATATAAGTGTCAGAACACAGATTGGCTATGAAATCACAAGAACTACTATAAATTGTGATTATGAGAACATAAAAATTATATAAAATAAAAAAAAGTGAAAAAAAAAGGTATATCGGCAACGATTCTGCAAGCGGCAGGACTCCTGTTGCTGTCAGGTGAGCATCCAGTGCCAACTTCTCCGCCTCATATCTCGGTAACTACTGACCCAAATTCTTTTTTTTTATCCTATAACACAAAAAATGTGCTCTTTATTTCTATAAAAAAAAAAAAAAAATTCAAAAGATTCGGGGCACTGGGTGAGCTAACGTAAATATACGTTTGGACCGTTTAAGGGTTAAATAGCAATATCTGAAATATTTGCTAAGAAATTTAATCAAGAAAAAAAGATTAAGGTTTAGGTAATCTATGTATATACTGTACATTAGAAGTAATTTAATTAACACTATGGGACTTACGCAGTACACACACAGCCAAAATAGTAGTGAGGGTAGAAAACGGCAGACTCGTGTCATGTTTTACCTCTGCAAAGGCGTTAAGTGGCACCAGCACCACAAGAGCCATACGTGTCATAAATGGAACCTGATAAAACAATGATAACTATGAACAAAAATATTGTAATTAATTACTTTCCAACATTAAATGAAACAAACAAAACTGATTAGAACTTAATTTATGCAAAATTTTGTCAGGCTACCAAGTGTGTTTTAACATCACTCCAAAAGTATTATTTAATTATCTTTAATAACCAATGTAGAAAAATGCATCAAAGAAAACATCAATAAATACAACTTAATGATACTAGAGGTGGACTTGTCCAGATTCAAAAGTGAATACATATATGTATGTATATCATCCTCTGATTGTATATTAAAGGCACTCGCGAAATAACCAGATTACCACAAACTTAGAACAGGGAGGTAAAGTACCACACAAGAATTTTTTTTGTTGTAAAGTGAAAGAGGAGGTTGGCCAAGTGTCATCTGCACCAAATATTAACCCTTTGACTGTCGCAACCCTCAATCCTGAGTGCTCTCCTGTTGTCGCAAAATTTAAAAAAATAAATAAATTATTTTTCTTATGAAATGATAGAATCGTTTCCCGATGGTAAAGACACCAAAAGTTCGAAATTTGATTGAAAACTCACGGAATTACGCTCTCGCGAAGTTAGTGATCTCAGCAATATATACGCATCGGCAATTTCGCTGACTTTGAGCCCTATTTTGATAAATTCCATTGTTCCAGTTGACCAAACTCATAGATATTTCTTTAGAACTCCATTTGGTCTATCGATTGAGTACAAGAAACCACCAATTTATCGATTTCAACTACCCAATAAAGTGATCAGAAATTGGCAATTTGGCCATTTCATGGGAAAATAAAAAGTTGTCAATTTCAAAATAGGGTCCAGAATAAACAATGCAGACATTCCTGGCACTAAAATAAGATGTTATCTGTTCAGTAGTCACGTCTTTAGGCCCTCTTATATTACTTTTGGTTTCTATTTTGATTTTTATTCACATAAAAAATAGAAGATTTAGTTATGCAGACTATTGCATTATTGTAAAAATGGTATAAATAATATCAGTGCACTTGTGAAAGAATATTAGACTCGCCAATTGATGTGTATTGGACGCGTTGCGGGATTTGTTTACTCTTGAACATTTGCAAAAATCGAACATTTCTCCTACTTTGAGCTCAATTTCAAGGTCGGTTTCATCATAAAACTAATCAAAATCATCTTTCTTTCTGTAGTATGTTGTCCATTCTATCAAGTGAGACCATAAAAAGAGAATACAACCATAAATACTATACGAAAATACACCTCAAAGTCGGCGTTTTAATCCAAAAAATGGTCAGAGTTTTTTTCTCTCATTACATACTGCGTGCTGCAGGATTTTTATACTGGCTTACACTGACCACACAGACCCATTCTCTTATATGTGGGCCTACCAGCTTTCTCCGTTTGATTTGAAGCCCTAGAATTTAGGCGTATTGATACGTCCGAAACAGTGGCTCGTAAGACGTATATATACGACCGAAACAGTCAAAGGGTTAACTAAAGCAGTAACCGGTGTTCATAAAGGCAGCAAATATTACGACTTTAAAGCTATATTTTAACATTCTCTGTATCAGTGACAAATTAGATGAAGTGCCTGAAGGAGCCGAATACAAAAGCACTTTTTTTTTTTTTCAACAAGTCGGCCGTCTCCCACCGAGGCAGGGTGACCCAAAAAGAAAGAAAATCCCCAAAAAGAAAATACTTTCATCATCATTCAACACTTTCACCACACTCATACATAATCACTGTCTTTGCAGAGGCGCTCAGATACGACAGCTGAGAATAGTCCCTCCCAGCTGTCACTATCCCAGACCCCTCCTTTAAAGTGCAGGCATTGTACTTCCCATTTCCAGGACTCAAGTCCAACTAAATCAATTAACTGGTTTCCCTGAATCCCTTCACAAAATGTTAACCTGCTCACACTCCAACAGCTCGTCAGGTCCCAAAAACCATTTGTCTCCATTCACTCCTATCTAACACGGTCACACATGCTTGCTGGAAGTCCAAGCCCCTCGCCCACAAAACCTCCTTTACCCCCTCCCTCCAACCTTTTCTAGGACGACCCCTACCCAGTCTTCCTTCCCCTACAGATTTATACGCTCTCCAAGTCATTCTACTTTGATCCATTCTCTCTAAATGACCAAACCACCTCAACCCCTCTTCAGCCCTCTGACAAATACTTTTAATAACTCCACACCTAATTTCCACATTCCGAATTTACAAAAGCACATATCAGATAAAAATCTTGCTACAGAGGGGTTAACAACCTGAACATTAGAGATGGGAAATACTGGACAGCTGGAAAGTGTCATTGCAGTGCCAATATTAAAAAATGGGACACGAAGCCCTAATAAACACATGCTTACCATGTAAAGCAAAGAAAATCCTAAGAAAAAGATTAAGATTACATGGAAAGCATACAATTCATTTTAGATAAAGGGATATCATACCCTACCAACTTAAAACTTGAATGATAAGACTATGATATAGATCTCGCAGATTACTAATCTATGAATTGGAAAAGGAGCTGGGAACTTCGCCAGACCTTCTCAATATACTGTAATGAATGTATATAAATGACCAACATCAAGAAATTGTATAAGCAATGTTGACAGATACTATGGACAGATACAAATGGGAGATTGAAACTTGTGACAACATTTTGGTTCAACCTAGACCATTAACTAGTCACCCAAGTACAAAAGGAAGCCAGAATATATACATGAGAATGCGGTGGGGATGGGAGTAGTGTAACAAGAGGGAACAGTAATATAGTTGTAGTAGTAACAATTAAGTTGTGCAACAGTGACAGGAGGTGGAATTAAGAAAGTGGTAGTGAAAAGAGGGCCAGAGGGTGGAGACTTAGTGAAGAGATACAAGTAATAGTAAAACTAGTCTAAGAATAAGGGAAAAGAGGAGCACTGCAGAAGATCTAATGACCCATGAAGGTAGGACCAAATCCCAGCAGAACAAAACCCCAAAGGACCGAATTCACCTAGGCAGAAGACAAAAAAAGGAAAGAAAATATAGGAGAGGAGGAGGAGAGGACCTGTAATACACCACCATAAATAAAACATTTTTTCAATGGTTGGAATATAAAAAAAAGACCAAAAAAGGCTTTGAGTTTTAGGGGCATGAGCATTCAGAATGCTTGTGTAAACATGTTAAGATACTGGTTGAGATCAGGGTTTTTAATGAATGTGCTGATGGAGTGTAAGAAAGATAGTTTTTATGAAAAGATTAAAGGAACCAATTAGCTGGAGTGCAATGTCTGCACTCTGAAGAGGGTGGGGATGTTGGAATCAATGGGTAGTCTTAAATATGGTGTCGGCACACTTCTGACAAAATGGCAATTGAATGAATGATGTTGAATGATGTTGGCAGGAAACAGCCATTTAGGTAAACAAAATTTTTATGCTTAAACATGATGCTCATGCATATTCCATTAATGTTCCCCAAACTATTGTTTAACCAACCTGTAAAAAACTGTAAGCCAACATTGCCAAGAAAAAGTAGGCAGCATGCAGCACACAACTGTACACCTTCTGGATTGTGTTGTCAGTACCACCGACAAGAGAACTTATCCAAGACAGTTTGTCTTCCACTCCACGTTTAGTGGATTGCAGTACATCCATTAAATGGTGAACAGTCTCATTCATTTGCTGTAAATCTTGTGTCAGTCGACCATATTGTTGAACAGTTTCTTCATGAGCTGATAGGATTTTCTGAGTACTTGCATCTGAAAAGCAAAAGATAATTTTATTAACAAAACTAGGTTTGAGTAAGCAAGAGAGGTGACTGTTTTCTAGTTAAAGTCTGCAATTACTGAAAGTTTAAAAATGATTTGAAGACATTCTTCAGGAATTCAACAATCTAAGATGATCAACTGTTAGTAAACTGGTAAATTTGCATATACGTACACAGCTTTTAACTTATTGAGTACCAGTTTATCCATTAGATGCATTAGCCATTAGAGATTGAAGCCATTCAAGAAAATGCATCATAGAAGGTACAGTTCTGATTAGAAAATGTGTCAACGAGCTATCTTGTCACATTTAACAGACAATTTCTCACCAAGGTAAGGCAATTAAATAAAAATAAAAAAACACACATTCACTATCACTTATCTTTCTAGAAGTACATGAGCATTACAATTCACATGAACCAGAACATTCCTACTCATCCTTCAGAGTGCATTTTACCTCCCCTCCTCCCAAACGAGTCAAAATATATAAAGTCAATGGATAGTAACATCAAGGTAATTACCTATGCTTTTCTTTAAGGGGTATTTCACATTTTTAATTGTAAAAAAAAAAAAAATTGATGGAACAAAAGTTGTAAAGATTTCCAGTTTCTAGTTTACCTTGCTACATCAGAGAGTTTCTTGTTGTAAAAAGTAATTGTGTAGAAAGTTTGGAAATTGCCTTGGTAAACATTCCAGCAAGAAAACTGAAATGAGAAATGTGACTGAAAAATACAAGAAATGGAGAAGAGATGTTTACAGGATAACATGAATGTGGAGACAAAGTAGCAGGCTACCTAGTGGCATTAATGCTGTACAGAAAAAAAAAATGATAAAATAGTTTAACCCTTTGACTGTCGCAACCCCTAATCCTGAGTGCTCTCCTGTTGTCGCAAAATTTAAAAAAAAAAAAATTCTTATGAAATAAGAGAATCTTTTCCCGATGGTAATGACACCAAAAGTATGAAATTTGACTGAAATCTTACGGAGTTACGCTCTTGCGAAGTTAGTGATCTCGGCGATATTTACGAATCGGAAATTTCGCCAACTTTGAGCCCTATTTTCGGCCAATTCCATTGTTCCAGTCAACCAAAATCGTCGCTATTTCTTTAGAACTCCATTTGTTCTATCGATTGAGTACAAGAAACTACCAATTTACCGATTTCAACTACCCAATAAAGTGGTCAGAAATTGGCAATTTGGCCAATTTCATGCAAAATAAAAAAGTTGTCAATTTCAAAATAGGGTCCAGAATAAACAATGCAGACAGTCCTGGCACTAAATAAGATGTTATCTGTTCATTAGTCACATCTTTAGGCCCCTCTTATATTACTCTTGCTTTCTATTTTGATTTTTTATTCACACAAAAAATAGAAGATTTACTGTTATGCAGACTATTGCATTATTGTAAAAATGATATTATTTATATCAGTGCACTTGTGAATGAATATTAGACTCACCAATTGATGTGTATTGGACGCGTGGCGTGATTTGTTTACTCTTGAACATTTGCAAAAATCGAACATTTCCCCTACTTTGAGCTCAATTTCAAGGTCGTTTCCATCATGAAACTAATCAAAATCATCTATATTTCTGTAGTATGTTTTCCATTCTATCATATGAGACCATAAAAAAGAGAATACAACCATAAATACTATACGAAAATACACCTCAAAGACGGCGTTTTAATCCAAAAAAACTCAGTTTTTTTTTTCTCTCATTATGCACTGCGTGCTGCAGGATTTTTTGTATACAGCGCACACTGACCACACAGACCCATTCTCTCATATGTGGGCCTACCAGCTTTCTCCCGCTTGATTTGAAGCCGCTAGAATTTGTGAGTATATATACGTCCGAAACAGTGGCTCGTAAGACGTATATATACGACCAAAACAGTCAAAGGGTTAATAATTAATCTCACCTAATTTCTGCCAAACTTCAAGTGCATTATCCTGAATCTTTGACAGGTCTTTAAGAATGATGCTATGAGCATCTCTCTGACTGCTTTCTTGTACCATCAACTGTTTCTGTGCTTCATCTGCAAATAAAATATTACTATAAGAAATAAAGTACACAACTTATTCCCCCCTCATCCAATTAACCCTCATAAATTTAAGAAAACTGCAATAAGTCACTTCACCTCTAAAAAACAAAATTAGCTTCTTTCATCAAATAATTTTTTTTTATGTAGAAAATAATGTATAAATACCATTATAGATCATTAAATACAGTATCATTAGGCCTACAAGGTGAAATAACACATGAAGGTTTGCTACAGGTATCAAATCTGTCATTTACCTAGTTTTCGTTTAATTGCCTCTGTAATATGAGCAAGTTCCCTCTGGCCTGATGCAATAAGTTTCTTCTCTCTGGATAGTTCTCGAAGATTAGAAGAAACAAAGTTGTGAATTGCATGGTGGGCTGTAGAAAGTTGTTGTTGCTGTAGTCTAAGATGCTCGTGTCCCTCACTCAGAGAATCTAGCGTTTTTGAGGTTGCTCTTCCAAGAGCTTCTTGACCTTCCTGTGATGTAAAAAACAAGAATTAAAAATATCAAGTGGATGTTACTTCTAAAACAAGAACTCTTAATAAATTGTGTGAAATGGCTGGTGGTTAAAAACATCCTCCATTCTGTCTATGTGTAAATTAAAATTGTTGATCTATATACAATTTAAATATTTAGCATTACTTTGTACAAAGGGTATAAGTTAAGAAAAATTCAAATAATTTTAAGCAGTGTTGAGTATACAGTGGTCCCCCGAGTATCGTAAAAACTTCACTCCAGAAGCCTGCTCAAGCGCCATTACCGAACGAATTTACTCCCTTAAAGAAAAATGTCACGTAGGTTAGTCTATTTCAGACCCCCAAAAATACACTTCCACAAGCACTTACAATATTATACATACTTACATAATTGTACGATTTCCGGGGTGTACGTAACCCGGGGGTCCACTGTACTTAGTACAGGTTGGCCATCACTAATCCGGCATAATCGGGACCTGTAAGGTGCCGGATTAGTGATTTTGCCGGATTACAGAGTGGTTATGTTAGAATACACTTAATCCAACGGTCATATTTACGCATCTGTGATATCGCCCACTTTACGCCCTATTTTTGGCCCATTCCATTGTTCCAGTCTACCAACCTCAGCTAGTATTCCTTCTATTCTGTCGACCGAGTACAAGAAACCAAATTTCGAGAGATGCTAATTTCAAAACAGGGTCCGGAATAAACAATGTGGACATTCCTGGCACTAAAATAACATTTTCTCTGTTCATTAGTCATGTCTCCAGGCCCCTCTTTTATTACACTTGCTTTCCATTTTGAATTTGTATTCACACAAAAAAATAGAAGATTTATTGTTATGCAGACTACTGCATTATTGTAATAATTGTATAAATACAGTGGACCCCCGGATTACGTACTGCTCCAAACTCGAACAATTATATAAGTGTATTTTTGTAAGTGCTTTTGTAAGTGTATTTTTGGGGGTCTTAAAAAGACTAATCTAATTTACATTATTCCTTATGGGAAAAAATTGTTCGGTAACGGCACTTGAACAGCATTCTGGAACGAAATAATGACGTAATCCGGGGGTCCACTGTAATGTTAACCCATTCGTAACCGTGTATTAGACCGGCCAGTTGGACATGTATTGGACTCTTGAACATTGGCAAAAATCGAACATTTCCGCTACTTTGAGCTCAATTTCAAGGTACTTTTTATCCTAAAACCAATCAAAATCATATCTATTTCTGTAATATATCTTCCATTCTATCAAATGAGAAAAAAAAACGAGAATACAACCATAAAACCACATGAAAATACACCGCAGTCGGTTTTACACCAAAAACAATCACATTTTTCTCATTATGCACTGCGTGCTGCAGGATTTTTTTTATATACTAGTGCACACTTACCACACAGACCTATTCTCTCATATGTAGGCTCAAATTTTCCAGTCACAGCTTATCTGAGTGAGCGACGCTTCTCCTGTTCTCTCAATGCTAATCCCCAGTTATTTAATGTTATTTTACATTTATATAATTATTGACTTTTAAAACCGTTTGACCTGTTGTAGTGCTCCTCTGTGCTTATATTCTTATTTGTAATTTGAAACCAGACTTCTTTTTGGAATCGCATGGCAACTGACAGTGGCTTCAAAGCCACCTTATCTTTTATGGACGAAGTACTGTGTATATGTGCTTTACACAAAGTGAAGCATTTGTTTTATTCGTTGGAACATGGCTAGGGCTAAAAGTGAGCAGGTCATAACAAATGGATAAAAAAAAATTTGGAATGACTTATGCAGCAAGTAGCACCACCAAACAGTAGCGGCAGGTTGGTGTGGTGACCCCAGAATTTGAAATTATGCAAGCTGAAATTAGTGCCGGATTACTGATGGAACCAGAATTCTGATTGCTGGATTAGTGATGGTCGACTTGTACAACATGTGTAAAAATCTTATGTGCTTTATAGTTAACTACAGCACTGACTGTGGAGGAGAAATCTAGCTCTTGGTCCCACTTATAAAATTTCAACTGATGTGACAGTCATTTTATTGTGCCATTTGTCCATCTTAAACTGTCTTTACCAAATCCTATACTGTTCTGGTAACAGATTTGTGAAGGAACCAGCTGATGCCAAACTCCTTTTCTATGGGAAGGAAAAATATATGAGCGGGCCATATGACAGGTCCTAGGCGTATGATGACCTACTGTCATCACAAAATAGAACACAGATATATTACTCCTGTCCATGAAATAAATGTAGTTTGAATATTATGAAGAGAATAAGAATTGAAGTACTATAATTATAAGACAGTGTTGTACATTCTAGTTCAATGGATATAAAAGGTTAACAGAGAATATATAAATGTAGGATGAATGGAACATGATGTAGGGGGTATCAAAGAAAGCATTGACAGGAGTTTGACCATTCAGTATTCATTTCCAAGACTGAAAGATTAAACGAAATGAAAAAGAAAGTTGTATAAGGAATTTTAAACAGTGGAGTGTGAACAGTGATATCTGTTAAGGGATCAGAGAAAGAAGCTAGCTAGACAAGACTTTCAGAAGGTGCTAATTAAAATGCTTATACTCTAAGAGTAAAGCAAGGATGTTGCAGTTCACTGGATCAACTTAGACTTCTGTCTGCCCTTAAGAAAGGCAACTAGAAAGTGATAGGGAATGTTTTTAAATTTGTATCACCCTTCACTGATGGAAAACAATTTATGTAGGAAAAAATTAAAGCAACAAGCATGCTTTTAATGTTATACAACAAAGGTAAACAAATAAAAGCGAGAAAAAATTAAGGAAAACATGTGGTACAGTAGCATGGGACCAAACTGTTTATGATAGTCAATTTACTAACCTGCAAGCCATCCATTGTTTTTATTTGCTCTTCTGCAGTAAGCATTAACATGTTCACAGCCATCTGTGTCTTAGCACCAAACAGCTCCTGACGAGATGCATAACAAACTGCTCTTGCACGGTTAGATATAATGTGATAAGCATTCCAGGTGTTGGGATCCATATCCTTAGTACAGTCTGATAGCGTCTGCAATGAAAATATTAAAAAAAAAAATGTGCACAACAGTATACTATATTCCTTAAATACAAGTCAATATCTATAAATATATGAACACGTGTGGTATATCAATGTCTATTTTTCTTCTGGTAATTATAGCTTTGTACATTCTTGAAATGGAGGTCTCTTACTTTATGGGGATGAAATTTATTACTGTCTAACATTGTGTACTAATTCTAGGAGAGATTTTAATTACTGTATTTAAGTGTTAATTCAATATTCACCATGTCATTTGTGCAGATGTAAATTGGTCGACCTTCTGCTACTGACTGACAGTTAAGAAGATTGACAGCAACTCTAGACAAATCTTCTTCTGTTAAGTCTGCACATGTTGTCTGTAATCCAATGATAACCTGAAAAAATAGTTTTCTACAATGAAAAAACTTGTGATAAAAATATTACTGTAAATAAATTACAATTGCATACAGTAGCCTATTTTCTATTTCCATTTTAAGGTCTTGTGGAAAGTGTTCCCACAACCTAAGTTATCCTGCCTACTGCAAGTGCCAGAAGGAAGTGTAGATATGGTAATCTAGTATCTGGCCCTGAAGTCTGCCTATACAGCTGTGAAGGATATACAGTGGACCCCCGGCTAACGAACACCCCGGAAATCGTACAATTATGTAAGTATAATATTGTAAGTGCTTGTGGAAGTGTTTTTTTGGGGGTTTGAAATAGATTAACCTACGTGACATTATTTCTTAAGGAAGTAAATTCGTTCGGTAATGGCACTTGAGCAGGCTTCTGGAATGAAGTTTTTTCTTCAGAAAGGTTTTGACTAACAATTCACTTCAACAAAGGACTTTAGGGAACAAATTTTTAATACTACTCGTTTTGATGAAAGTAGCACGTGACTCCATAATCTTCACTCTTCCTGTGTCCTTCAGATTTCAGAGTACCACACTGCACCTATTAATCATCACTTACACACTTCCCAATAATTTTTTTTTTTCCAAGTCGGCCGTCTCCCACCGAGGCAGGGTGACCCAAAAAGAAAATACTTTCATCATTCAACACTTTCACCACACTCATACATAATCACTGTCTTTGCAGAGGCGCTCAGATACGACAGCTGAGAATAAGTCCCTCCCAGCTGTCACTATCCCAGACCCCTCCTTTAAAGTGCAGGCATTGTACTTCCCATTTCCAGGACTCAAGTCCAACTAAATCAATTAACTGGTTTCCCTGAATCCCTTCACTAAATATTACCCTGCTCACACTCCAACAGATCGTCAGGTCCCAAAAACCATTCGTCTCCATTCACTCCTATCTAACACGCTCATACATGCTTGCTGGAAGTCCAAGATATATCTCCCCTAATTCAACAGTTTTCCAAAGAGTGCAAGTTCAATGCCTTCAGCCTGTTTTTGCATGAAAGATTTCTAGTACATGAAATCAACATCTTTCTCTGTATATAAATGCATTAAAAAATATACTGAGAAGGATGACAAAATTGATTCAATGTATTAGAAACCTTTCTTACAAAAATTGGCTGAAGACAGTGAACTGGCACTCTTTGGGAAAGCATTGAATTAAGGGAGGCACAACTGAAGTATGTAAATTTAAAACAGAAATAAAAATACTGTTAAAAATATCTAACCATGACAAGACTCACAGTAATAGATTGAATACGATTAATTTAGATTTAGAAAGAATAATGGCAAGTACTGTACTGATTTGGCAACAGAGTTAAAGATGAGTGGAACAAATTAGGGTAGTTTTCAATATAGGTTGGATGGAAACAGAAGTGGGCATGGGTGGGTGTGAGCCAGGTGGTAGGCAACAGCAGGCTGGTAGGCCTGTTGCTGTGTTCCTTCTTTCTTATATCTCAAAGTTCAATTTTGTGTCCATTTAAAGCAACAAGTATTTTTTAGATAAACATTAAGCCCTGTCAAAGAAAGAATTAATTTTTAGTATAGTATCTATATCTGAATATACTACTACCATTTATTCATTCTCCAAACTTGTTTGCCCATCATATTTGCATGTGACTTTACATTAAGCAAACAGTCACTTAGTCAGAAATGACTACACTATGGAAAATGAGATTTCAGAAATATGTAAGCAATGAATATCAAATATTACCGAAAGTTTATGTAAGGAGGGGCTGCACATGCCCAGCTTTGTAAGAAAGAAAATCAAAAAGGTTCAAGAATTTACAGTACTTTCAATATGTTAAATAAAAATACCAAAATATTGATAAAAGAAAGCTAAACTATACACTGTACTGAATATACATTACATTTCTTGGAAAAGGTAAACCTTCAATATACCTTTGATGAGTTTCAAGTGTCTTTCTACTCCTAGAGCCCGGCCATGGGCCAGGCTCGTCACTGTTTGAAGATTATTATTATATTCATAATTAAGTGCTAAACCCACAAGGGTCATACAACACTGTACTGTGTGAAGAAAATACTCCAAAATATAAAAATAGGTATTCTTACATAAATCGCAATGTACAAGAAAAAGGAAAAATTTTAGCATTTAGATTAAATAATTTTTTAACTGCCCACCTTGTGATGACAAACATCTAACTCTGACATCTTCAGAGAAGTATAAGCAGCAGCCTCCATTAAAAATTTCTCATCTGAAGACTTTATTTCGAATGGTATTTTTGCTGAAACGTCTGTCACAATGACTGCCTCTGTGGCAAATGCAAGATGTTAAAAAAACATAATGGCACATCATCACATAATTGCAACATAATATTAGCAATGACCTGTATCACCATGATGACTTAACAACTCATATGGAAATAGGCAAGTATAGATGATAGTTTATATAGCTACTGGTAATCTATAAATTGTTCTAATCTACATTAATAATTCTAATTCCAGTTACCATATGGTGAAGCAAAAAACACTGTAAAGATCATTGTGCACACGAGGAATTGGAGGTACAGTAATCAGGTTTGATACGAGGAAGATTATTACATAAATGGGTAAGTGCTAAACCTGCAAGGGTCATACTGTACATGAGGGACAGGAAGGCATTCACGCTTGATCCAAGGAAGATGCATGGCTCAATTTCTTAGATCAAAAGCCCATCATGATCATCATAGAACTTTTGAGGGGATATAAAGCTCTAAATCCTTGGATCAAAGTCCTTCACCAGTATCTAGGGAGTTACCAGAATAATCATACATCCAACACAAACTTTCACTCATCATACAGCCAGTCTAAAAGGATATATCCTTTCTTTTTTTTTGTCGGCAGTTTACCTTTGAGCGACTTCCAAGGCAGTGCCATTGCAAAAATATCTTAACTTCAAACTGACTAGCACCATGTATAATCTATACTACCTGGGTTATTTACTCCCCGGGTTAATAACCCGGATAAAACCTTCCATGTTATCTTACCCGGAGTGTCTGCCGTGTTGGAAGTAACGGGCGGCTCACTACTCTTCTTCCCCCTAAATAACCACGAAAATAAACCTCCATGGCACGAGCTCACCATATATAATAACAGTAATATGTTGAGGTATCTCATGTTGGAGGTGGCAGAGTGCGAGATAAAAGAAAAGGGAGGCAATAACTGCCCCTGAGTGACCACCGCCTCAGCTGGGTTTATTTTGAAGAACAGCGGGCAACACCACTCACCTGATTGGTTCCAATTGTTATAAAAAAAAATCTACATCACGTTGCCACCCGCCTTCACTATATATTATTATTTTATGCACATTTATCAGAGGCTTACCTACTTAACTGCGTCATTCATCAATTAATTTTATTTCTAAGGGGACGTTATGTTCGTTTGGTGGTGTGGGTTTGTGGTTTGACTACTGTGTGGTGGTTGCAATGTGGCATATTTTAGCTTTAAACTTGTAACAACATGCTTCAGTGATATATTCAAGGTCATATCTCCTTATATAGGTCATGATGGGACAAGGAAACCTTAGGCCAAACTTAATATAATAATGAAGATTGTAACTTCCGCAACAATAATGCAGTAACTATCCAGTTTATAGTAAGTTTGATAGCATCATTATAGTAAAGTAAAGTAAAGTAAATTTTATTTATTTGCAATTATACATAGATATTGGTAGTTAAATCATAAAACTGAAATGCAAGGAGAGCCACTGGCATGCCATGGCAATGGGTGCAGGGAATAGAATCCAACATTCTTAATAATAATAATAATAATAATAATAATAATAATAATAATAATAATATACTTATTGGGAGCGCTAAAAACGTAGGGATCATCAGTACATGAAGGAAGTTAGTTGAGTTTAATTTCTTCATTATGCACCCTATACCCATGGTATGGGGGTAATCAAAAGATTAATATAAGACAAAATTTTGTTCGGAATTTTTAACCCCGGAAGGTTAGCCATCCAGGATAACTCACGGAAGGCAGTGCGTCATCTTATTTACATTGGGGTCCTCAATCTTGTCCCCCCAGAATGTGACCCACACCACTCCTCTCCTTGATTCGCCGGTACTCTCCCAGCCCGGGTCTTTTCCAGATGGTGACCCGGCCTTGGCTCCCTGTCTTGGGAGTGTCATGAGACCTGTCTCCCATGGGAGGGGGTACAAGTACCTCCTCATCTTCCGGGACCAACTGTCCCCAGGCATAGCCACATTCCCCACCCTCATGGGGCTCGTATGGAGAAGCTAGGCCTCTGGTCTGCCATCTTCCCCGCCCCAGGGTGGCTCGTGGGAACGGCAGTCTTGGGAGCTGACTCACACTAGTCGATTAACACCCAAGTACCTACTTGCTTGCTAGGTGAACGGGACAACAAGTGTTAAGGAAATATGCTCAATGTTTCTACTCTTGCCGGGAATCGAACCACGGACACTCAGTGTGTGAAGCGAGAGCTTAGCCTACCAGACCACGGGCCACCACATAATCATCATAATGGGTCCAGGGACTAGGCCACAAAGTTCAGATAGCTAAGCAAGTTACAGTGGTAATGAACTATTTACATGTTTATATCTGGTTACTATCGTAATGAGTTATTGATGCAGACATAAATTGTCACAAAAATATTAGAGTTAACCTCACATGTGGTTTTGAATTATTTACATCACCTCATGTTTTAGCAAAGTATGCTTGAATTTAAACAAGATTAAATGGTTATGCGTTATTTACAAAAGGAAGACAAGGTAATTTTCCAGAATGGATGGTAATGTGCCACTGGATAAAATACTTCGACATTTCCGGAACATTTGTGAGCGAATTATTCCTGAATTCATTAATTTGATAAGATAGGATAAGATTTTTGTTCGGATTTTGAACCCCGGCGGGTTAGCCACCCAGTTATTGGATATTTTTAGGAATAAATTATCGTCAAACTCTCACAAGGACTGGATCTCCATAATTGCAGACGAAGGGCTCTTGATGCGAGAAATTAGAACTGTCCACTTCCTCAGATCAAACCTGGTTATCTCTTTTTCCCCAAGCTCTGTACTATTCCTGCGGGTTTAGTGCTTCTCGGCAAATAACTCAGTTTACCTTATTCCTAGTATATCTCCTTTTATTATAACTGATTTTCACAGAGTTGAGTTACTTAGCTGTTTTAACTTTTAAGGTTAAAATAATAAGATATTACAAGGACTTCTATGGAAATAAGTCACTGTGTCTAACTTTTTTTATTTAGGGGTGTAATTTACACTATGTATGATAATTGTACTTATGTGTACCTATGCCTAAATAACTCAATTCATTTCATTCTTCCTATTGTATCTCCTCTTACTGTAACTGATTTTCACACAGTTGAGTTACTCAGCACGTCAGCAGTACTAATCTTTAAGGGTATAATAATGGCTGATTTCTACTGTAACTTAGAGCTAGGCTTTAAATAATAAGATATTCCAAGGAGTCCAGTGAAAATAAGTCACTTTGATTTTCTGGGGGTTATCTTAGGTAATTGACACATATGTTACTATGTATGATAATTTGTTTAACTTTTTATGTGTACTTGTATCTAAATAAACTTACTTAACTTTTAAGGTTTAAATAATATGATATTACAAAGACTCCAATGGAAATAAGTCATTTTGTCTATTTATGATAATTGTACTTATGTGTACCTGTGCCGAACTATGTGTAATTGTGCCTGAATATGTGAACCTGTGCCCAGTGGTGAACCTACATTTTTGGGGCCCCTGAAGTAAGTTTATTCAAGTATAGGTACACATAAATACAGTTACATACATTATCATACATAACAGCATATGTGTAGATTACTTAGTATAACCCAAAAAGTCGGACAAAATGACTTATTCCCATTGGGGTCCAAATTTTTAAGCAATGTGGACTAAAGTCGCTTCTGGGGCCCCTCCGGGATTAGGGGCCCTGAAGCTTAAGCTTTATTACTTTTATAATAGATCCACCCCTGCCTGTGCCTAAATAAACTTAGTTACTTAGGTGTCCCGTAGCTAAAGATAAAGATTTTATTACTTTGCAAAGGTTACAATGTGTAAATACAATTTTGATTAGTTAAGTACAAAGAAAGTTCGATTGTTAGAGCACTCATCTCACACTGAGATGCGGGGGTCGATCCCCGGCACGGATGTAAACATTAGGACGTGTTTCCTTAAGACACCTGCTGCCCATGTTCACCTGTCAGTAAAATAGGTACCTGATGAAATTAAGACACATGTGCAACATCTGTGTATGTTTATTGTAGACGTTTCGCCATCCAGTGGCTTTATCAATACAAATTCTAGGACATAATTTGAAGACAGTAGAACTATATACAAAAGATGACACAAGATGAAATTAAGACACATCATGTGTCTTAATTTCATCTTGTTAGTATTGTATACTATTCTTGTACAACTTGTCAGCCACTGCAACATCATGGAATCTTGATTCTGAGGATTTGTACATAACCTTCACGGCTACGACAACTACTACTACAACTAACCCATCTCTTTGTTTTTGACCTACTTCCACTGGGGAATCCCGCCTACCAGTGACTATGCCTAACCTAACCTCTGCTCCAGAACCTCCAGGACTTCGGTGCTCTTTACACCAACTCCAAGGCGACTGATTACCTCATCTTTTGTATATAGTTCTACTGTCTTCAAATTGTGTCCTAGAATTTGTATTGATAAAGCCACTGGATGGCGAAACGTCTACTTTAAAGATACCCAGATGTAGCACATATGTCTTAATTTCATCTTGTCGGTATTGTATATCATTCTTGTACAAAATAGGTACCTGGGTGTTAGTCGACTGGTGCGAGTCGCATCCTGAGGACAAAATTGACCAAATTTGCCCGAAATGCTCTGCATAACAGGGGCTTTCTGTATAGTAGTATGTTATTGATATCAGCTAGACCTGTATACCCCTGTACATGTACTTGTAGAAATAAAGATAATTATTATTATTACTTTAAAAGTGGCGGGTTATGATGTGACCATCAGCTGACTACAGTGTGTTGTGTCGACGCAGATCAAAACAAAGCCAGAGATGAACGCCAACACGCAGGTGCTCGAACTGGTGAGTTTATGCCTATTTTATACCTGATGTACTAGGCTTTGGCAGTGCTGGGTATGTGTAAACGTACCAGAAGGTCGTCTGATTGTGTAAGTGATTCTGGAGCTTCATCGAAGTGGCTTGAATAAAATTTGGGGTTGATTTCGCGAAGTCAGGTGAATTTTATGGTTATGTATGTCTATGGCCAGGTGCAATGTGGTGCAACTTTCCACACTTCTAATAACATTATGTAGTCAAAAATGTCTATACTAAATGCATAAGTTATAAGTTTCACCTTACATTGTGGAGAGGTATTTCCAAGAACAAAGAAGTTTATAGAATTTAATGATAACTGTACCTGTGCCTTTGTACTTAGCAAATCAAAATTGTAATTACACATTGTAAACTATGCAAATAAATAAATAAATAAATCCTTATAATGCCCATTCTGTACCATGTATATAGGAAAACCATAGTAGGCCTACTGGTTCCTGCTAGGCAGGTCCTGTTTTCACTATTTGTCTATCTTATAGTTAAAGGTACCCAAAATATTTACCTCTGACATTTTTGGGTTATCCTAGGTAATTTACATTATGTACGATTATTGTATATCACAGAGTCACTTATATGCTCAGAACTACTAAATGCCTCAAATGATGTAGTTGAAGTTTTAGCAGTAAAGATCGAGAATCACAAAACCTGGTCATCGTGGTTGTATACAAGCCTCCGGATGCAACGTTCCAACAATTCCAGGAACAGCTTCTGAAAATTGACCACTGTCTGGAAAACCTTCCAGCTTCTGCCCCCAACATCTTGCTCCTGGGGGATTTCAACCTAAGGCACCTAAAATGGAGGAATATTGCAAATAATGTGGTACAGAGATAACACTAGGAGGCAGCTCAGATGAAAACTCGCACACACACAAGCTTTTAAATCTCTGCACCAAATTCACCTTAAACCAGCAAATAATAGAGCCTACAAGATTGGAGAATACGCTAGACCTCATCTTCACTAACAAACAATGATGATCTGATACGAAATGTCATCATATCAAAAACAATATACTCAGATCACAATATAATAGAGGTCCAGACATGTATGCAGGGGGGCCCAGCCCGACAAAATGTGATCAGTCGCGAGGGAGCCTTCACCAAATTCAACTTCAATAACAAAAACATAAGGTGGGACCAAGTGAACCAAGTCCTAAATGATATAAACTGGGAAGATAGCCTAAGCATCACAGATCATAACCTATGTCTAGAATATTTGAGGTTTGCTCAAGGCAAATTCCCCTAAGAAAAAGGAGAAGATGTAAACTAGAAAGAGAAAGACTCTCCCTATACAGGCGAAGGCAAAGAATAACAGAGCAGCTACAAGAGGCCAATATATCTGAAATACGTAGGGAGACACTGGTCAGAGAAATAGCAAACATCGAACTAAAACTAAAGGAATCTTACAGGAATCAAGAAATGGGGGAAGAACTAAAAGCCATAAATGAAATTGAAAGAAACCCAAAGTATTTCTTTTCTTATGTCAAATCAAAGTCGAGAACAACATCCAGTATTGGGCCCCTACTTAAACGGGATGGGTCCTACACAATGACAGCAAGGAAATGAGTGAGCTACTAAAGTCCCAGTATGACTCAGTTTTTAGCGAGCCGCTAACCAGACTGAGAGTTGAAGATCTAAATGAATTTTTTATGAGAGTGCCACAGAACTTGGTAGACGCAAACCTATCTGACATTATCCTGACTCCAAATGACTTCGAAAAGGTGATAAATGACATGCCCATGCACTCCGCCCCAGGCCCAGACTCATGGAACTCCGTGTTCATCAAGAACTGCAAGAAGCCCCTATCACGTGCTTTTAACATCCTATGGAGAGGGAGCATGGACACTGGGGTCGTCCTGCAGTTACTAAAAACAACAGACATAGCCCCACTCCACAAAGGGGGCAGTAAAGCAATAGCAAAGAACTACAGACCAATAGCGTTAACGTCCCATATTATAAAAATCTTTGAAAGGGTTCTAAGCAGCAAGATCACCACTCATCTAGATACCCATCAATTACACAACCCAGGGCAGCATGGGTTTAGAGCAGGTCTCTCCTGCCTGTCCCAACTACTGGACCACTACGACAAGACCCTGGATGCTCTAGAAGACAAACAGAAGGCAGATATCATATACCCAGACTTTGCAAAAGCCTTTGACAAGTGTGACCATGGAATAACTGGAAAAGTTGGTAGATGGATCTATAATTTCCTAACAAACAGAACACAAAGAGTATTAGTCAACAGAGTAAAGACTGAGGTGGCTACGGTGAAAAGCTCTGTTCCACAAGGCACAGTACTCGCTCCCATCTTGTTCCTCATCCTCATATCAAACATAGACAGGGATATAAGCCACAGTGCCGTGTTTTCCTTTGCAGATGACACCCGAATCTGCATGACAGTGTCCACCATTGAAGACACTGCAAGACTCCAAGCAGACATCAACCAAATCTTTAAATGGGCTGCAGAAAACAATATGAAGTTCAATGATGAGAAATTTCAATTACTCCAATATGGAAAATGGGAGGAAATTAAAAATTCATCGGAGTATAAAACAAATTCCAACCACACAATAGAGCGAAAAACTAATGTCAAAGATCTGAGAGTGATCATGTCAGAGGATCTCACCTTCAAGGACCATAACACTGTAGCAATCGCATTGCTAGAAAAATGACAGGATGGGTAATGAGAACCTTCAAAACCAGGGATGCCAAGCCCATGATGACACTTTTCAGGTCGCTTGTTCTATCTAGGCTGGAATATTGCTGCACACTAACTGCACCTTTCAAGGCAGTTGAAATTGCTGAACTAGAAAATGTGCAGAGAACCTTCACAGCACGCATAACTGCGATAAACCACCTCAATTACTGGGAACGCTTGAAGTTCCTAAACCTGTACTCCCTAGAATGCAGGCGGGAGAGATACATTATTATATACACTTGGAAAATCCTAGATGGATTAGTACCAAACTTGCACACAAGAGTCACTCCCTATGAAAGCAAAAGACTCGGCAGATGTTGCAACATCCCAAAATGAAAAGAAGGGGTGCCACTAGCATGTTGAGAGACAACACAATAAGTGTCAGGGGCCCAAGACTGTTCAACTGCCTCCCAGCATACATAAGGGGGATTACCAATAGACCCCTGGCTGTCTTCAAGCAGGCACTAGACAGGCACCTAAAGTCGGTACCTGACCAGTCAGGCTGTGGTTCGTACGTTGGGTTGCGTGCGGCCAGCAGTAACAGCCTGGTTGATCAGGCCCTGAGCCACCATGAGGCCTGGTCACAGACTGGGCCGCAGGGGCGTTGACCCCCGGAACTCTCTCCAGGTAAATTCCAGGTGTACCTGTGCCTAAATAAACTAACTAACTGTGTATGCATACATAAGGGGGATTACCAACAAACCCCTGGCTGTCTTCAAGCAGGCACTGGATAGGCACCTAAAGTCGGTACCTGACCAGCCAGGCTGTGGTTCGTACGTTGGACTGCGTGCGGCCAGCAATAACAGCCTGGTTGATCAGGCTCTGGTCCAACATGAGGCCTGGTCACAGACCGGGCCGCAGGGGCGTTGACCCCTGGAATTCTCTCCAGGTAAACTCCAGGTAATATGCTGAATGTTGAAGACAGAGTAAAGCAACTGAAGTTAAATTACAAGCAGTGTCCAGAATATCTTTCTGCCAAGTTTATGGAGGTTAGGGACCAAAACCAGTATGGTACTAGGGAAAGTGAACATAATTTTATAGTACCTACAGTAGGTGGTCAGGCCTCAAACACCTTTTATAATACAGCAATAAAAGAATGGAACAGACTGCTTGCACATGGTCAAAGCCTGTTCTAGCATGAGCCAATTCAGGAAGAAAGTTAAAGCGTACCTAATGAATGAAGCATCAGAAAGGGAGAGTGATTTCTTGTATAGTTAACATTTGTATACCTATTATTGTAAGCTGATCTCTCTTTAATGTTCATGTAAATTACTCGGTTCACTTCATTCCTGTTGTATCTCATTTTACTATAACTGATTTTCATACAGTTGAGTTATTTAGCTGTTTTAATTTATAAGGTTATCATCATGATATATTTCTGCTGTAACTTACAGCTAGGCTTTAAATATAAGATATTAGAAGGACCCCAATGAAAATAAATCACTTTGTTTTACTTTTTTGGGTTATCCTTGGTAATTTACACATACAGTGGACCCCCAGATTTCGTCAATAATTCTTTCCAGAAGGCTGTTCAAGTGACGTTACCGAACAAATTTGTTCCCATAAGGACGAATGTAAATTAGATTAGTCCATTTCGGACCCCCAAAAATACACTTACAAAAGCACTTACAAAAATACACTTGCATAATTGTTCGAGTTGGGAGTAGTATGAAATCCGGGGGTTCACAGTATGTTGCTATTTATGATAATTGTACTTGTGTGTATGTGTGTGCCTGTAGCTAAATAAACTTATTTAGCAGTATGTTCACTTAAGTGCATCCCTATTGACAGAGAGATTTTATTTAGGGCAACATACAAATACTTTTACAAACAGATATATAACAGAATGCTGTTCAAGTGCTGTTACCGAATGAATTTATTCCCTTAAGGAATAATGTAAATTAGATTAGTCCATTTCGGACCCCCGAAAATACACTTACAAAAGCACTTACAATAATACACTTACATAATAGGTCGAGTTGGGAGGTGTTTGATTTCCGGGGGTCCACTGTACAGTGGACCCCCGGTGTTCGTGATGCTCCAAACTCGAACAATTATGTAAGTGTATTTTTGCAAGTGCTTTTGTAAGTGTATTTTTGGGGGTCTAAAAGGACTAGTCTAATTTACATTATCCCTTATGGGAATAAATTCGTTTGGTATTGGCACTTGAACAGCATTCTGGAACGAAAAAATTACGAAAACCGGGGGTCCACTGTACTGTAATTCATATGATACACTTGATAGCTGAAAATTGTATAGAATAGTTCTTTTTTGTACTGTAGTAGGTTTTAAAATTTGACTGTGTTAAGCTTGTTTGATGCACCTGGCACATTACCGACTAATAATGATGCAATAGTTGTATAGTAGGAACTGAAATATTATGATATTCGCATGCATCATGTCACCCCTCATTACCAATATTTAGCTCTGGTAGAACAGTCTACTGGTTTATGGCTTGTTCATATATTTTTAAATTATTTTTAAAACTATAGTTTTTTCTATACTAGTTGTTTTTCTCTTGTTGTTTCTGTTACAAATTGTTTTTAAAAGTAATCCTGTTCCACATACAGAAAGTTGTTAGACTGTAGATTTCTTGTAAGAGTGCTCCAATGAATTTGGCTAAAATTAAAAACTTGCATTAAAACCACATTTTTTGTAGGTGGATGCCCTCCCTCCACCTTCTTATCATTTGTGACTCAATATTTTAAATTTTCCCTTAACATACATTGCTACTCCATCCCTTTTCTTGTTGACTTTATGTGTAAAATACACAAATAACCCACACTTAGGAGACTGAGCCTTGTAATGAGATTTCGGTTTGATTTGGTCCATTAAATACATAGTCACACACAGAAGTGCGGGTTATTTGTGTATTGTTCTAGTCATGATATTGTGCCTTTTTATTCTATATGCATAAAATAATTTATACCTCTACAGTGGACCCTCGCTATTCGAACACTCCAAACTCGCCCTTTTATGTAAGCTTATTATTGTAAATGCTTTTATAAGTGTATTTTTGGGGGTCTGAAATGGACTAATCTAATTTACATCATTCCTTATGGGAATAAATTCGTTTGGTAACAGCACTTGAACAGCATTCTGGAATGAAGAATGTTCGAAAGTCGGGGGTCCACTGTACGTATATGGAATTTAGCAAGTACATAGGCCTTATTTTTAAAGTAACCTACCCTTTAATTATTTGTTTATTCCTCAGAATGTGGAGGGTAGACAGGTGGATGAAGCAGTTTTAAGTCTGTTCCACACACTGCTGTTTCATCGATCCACAGGAAAATTCCATTACAAGAATGATGACACATATGCTGTTGGTACCATTGGTTTCCAAGATGTGGACTGTGATTTCATTGATTTTACTTATGTAAGTAAGAACAAGGCCATTTCAAGGTGTATATAATTTTATCATTATTATTAAATATATCTGATGAATTATAACTAAAGCATGATGGTTTCCCAGGAGGTAAAATGTTTATTTCATAATTGCTCATGCCGTATTATTGTACAATGAAAATACTAATGTACAGTGCTGAATAATCTTAACAATGATGACGAAGCAGGCTTCCCTAAAACTTGAGCTCAGACCTAAAATAGTGGCAGATGGCATACTTGAAGGCTAAAAAAATTAAGTGTATAGTGTACATTAAACATATTCTGGTCTCCTGACATGCGGTGTACATCGGAAACAGTTTAAAGTTTAATAGTCCTTAGTTCTGTAATATTTCTTTTCCAGTTTAAGAGGCCTGGTCTGGAACTGAGCCAAGAGGGTTAATGATCCATAAATATGTATAAGGATGTGGATGCTTGGGTGGAGAAGGCTGCCTCCCTACCTGTTCAGTAAGCAATGGTGTATTAAATGTGGAAAGAAAAGTTAGACTGAAAGGTACAATGAAGAGGATATGGGCCTTCTGGCTGCAGTCAGTAATAACTTAGCTAATTTTCAGTGGCTTGAGATGCCTGGCCTTAAGTCAAACTGTGAGAGTAGAAAAACTCCTGAAACCAGTCATAGGCATTCATGCACATAACATACTGACAATTACTGTACTAGCAAGTGCTCTTAAAATAAAATTTTGTGCTAATTAATCTCTTTTTGTAACACTGGCCATTTCCCACTAAGGTAGGGTAACCTAACAATGAAGAAAACACTGACACTCATTCAATCACTGTGTTGCTAGAAGGGCACCAGTATCAAAGTTCAGATGCTTCTTAAAACTGCAGCACCCCTACCCTGCCTTCAGAGTGTAGGCACTGTACTTTCCACCTCCAGGACTCAAGTCCAGTTGCCTTGATTACACTCCAACAGCACATAAATTCATGAAAAGCACTTGCCTCTATTCGCTTCTGTCTAACTAATAGTTCACTAATATTAAATTGGTATAAAGTATGATAAAGTATGGGATATTGGCTGTTTGGAGGGACATCTAAACTGTCGTATCTGAGCACCTCTGCAAAGACAGTGATTATGTATGTATGATGGTGAAAGTGTTGAATGATGATTAATTTTTTTTCTTTCTTTTTGGGGTTTTCTCTCTTTTTGGGTCACCCTGCCTCGGTGGGAAACAGCTGACGTGTTAAAAAAAATTACATTATAATATTGCTTTTTTTTATAATTACAATTCTTTTTGTCATGTATTTTGTAGGAAGAGTAGAGATGATTTTTTCAGATGGTAATATTCTAGGTACGTTGTTCATCAGAAGAATTGGACAAAAGCATCCGCCGTGAAGTCAGTGGCTTCTGTGAAGCCATCCGAGCTCCTGATGCTCCATCCAGTGGCCAGGTATGTCAGTGTTTGTTGGGCCATCATTCTTTTTCAATTTAATACAAATCTTCGAAGTACAGTATCTTGTAAGATATATAAGCAGTGTTAACCCTTTTTGTATGAAAAACTTTTAGTAAAGACAGTTCCCATAAACAAGAAATATAGTACAGTAAGACCTCTCATAGCCTTTTCCTATCTAGTGTGTTTCTAATAGAATACTATTCTTATTTATATTGAAAAATATTAGCATGCATGAATTTACACATTGTAAAAGTTTAAAAGAGGTGGTTAGGGCATGAGAACTTGTCTGTTCAGAGATTTATATGGTCTGGAGAAAGCCAGTTGCTGACTCTAGATCAATGCAGTGTATGCTGTAGTGGCCCTCATAACCTCAACAGACAACCCACCAACAGCTGTCAGCTGATAAAATGAGAACGGATGATTGAACTGTTTAACGCTCGGTATCACATAACCATCTCCAGTATTTCTCTATCAGTAGGCAGAAAGAACCTAAGGTAGGATAAAATTCGTCCTTGTCACAACTATAAAGAGAAAATTGTATGGTGAAATGTACGAGTGGTATCAGCTAATAAAACAGATGACTTGCAGCTGTGTATCTTGTAATAGTCACATAACCATCTCCAAACACTTCCTTATCAACAAGCAAGAGAACACGGATTTACAGTAATTCAACAAGAGAACAAGGAATGTAAGGTGAGGTCAAATTGTTCCTTGTTACATTTATCAGTGAGAAAATTGCACAAGGAAATACAGTGGACACTCGGTTAATGAAATTAATCCGTTCCAGGAGCTATTACTTAATCTGAATCTTCCGTAATCCGAACCCTTATTTCCCATAAGAAATAATGTAAATACAATTAATCTGTTCCACAAAATATATTCACCAAAAATAAAATATAAATAACATTTACTTACCTTTATTGAAGAGACTTGCAGGCATCTGGAGGATAGGGAGGATTACAGGGGCATGCCTGCTACACTCACTGCATGCCTGCTACACTCCCTGCATGCCTGCTACACTCCCTGCATGCCTGCTACACTCCCTGCATGCCTGCTATACTCCCTGCATGCCTGCTACACTCCCTGCATGAATGCTACACTCCCTGCATGCTTGCTACACTTCCTGCATGAATGCTACACTCCCTGCATGAATGCTACACTCCCTGCATGCCTGCTACACTCCCTGCATGCCTGCTACACTCCCTGCATGCCTGCTACACTCCCTGCATTCCTGCTACACTCCCTGCATTCCTGCTACACTCCCTGCATGCCTGCTACATTCCCTGCATGCCTGCTACACTCCCTGCATTCCTGCTACACTCCCTGCATGAATGCTACACTCCCTGCATGAATGCTACCACAGGGGTGCCACTAGGAAGCTTCTTTGGACCCATGGTGACTTATTTCACAGTGACAATCACTAAACCACCAAAAAAGACACCAAATGTATTGTGAATGTTTGAAAGAGCGCGCTGGGTAATGTTCTCTCAATGGTAAACAACGCTTCACTGGCGTCTTGCGCAGGCGCAGGCCAGGCGCGGAGCAGGCGGACAGGTCTAATACGTTTCGCTAACCGAGGATTTTTTCGGTAACTGATACTGAAAAAAGCTTTCGGTAACCGTTTTTTTCGTTAACTAAGCCTTTCGTTAACCGAGGGTCCACTGTATATGAATGGCATCAGCCAATGAAACATATGACCCATAACCATCTCTAAACACCTCTTCATTAATAGGCAAAAGTAACAAAATTTAAGGTAAGATTAAACTTTTTCTTGTTACCTATTGATCACATTTTGTATCCCTAGGATTTTGTATATAATTTAGAATAGTCACTGGCTGAGTATAAACCATCTCCGTTCTCTCTGGAAATAATGTCATACCCATTTTCTCAGGAAGCATTAGACAGTATAATGCATCAAATACCAGCTTTTCCAGGTTTTATTAAGTAATTAAATTAATATAGTATGCATAGTTCCTTTATACAAAGGGAAGGGGGACAAAAGAGAGTGTAAAAATTATAGGGGAATAAGTCTACTGTGTATTCCTGGTAAAGTGTATGGTAGGGTTATTATTGAAAGAATTAAGAGGTAAGACAGAGAGCAGGATTGCAGATGAACAGGCAGGCTTTAGAATGGGTAGGGGATGTGTAGACCAAATGTTTACATTGAAGCATATAAGTGAACAATATTTAGATAATGGTAGGTAAGTTTTTGTTGCTTTTTTGGATTTAGAAAAGGCTTATGATAGGGTGGATGGGGGAGCAATGTGGCAGATGTTGCAAGTGTATGGAATAGGTGGTAAGTTACTAAATGTTGTAAAGAGTTTTTATAAGGATAGTGAGGCTCAGGTTAAAAGTAGGTCTTAGACAGGGATGAGTAATGTCACCGTAGTTTTTTAACATATTTATAGATGGGGTTGTAAAAAAAGTAAATGCTAGAGTGTTGGGGAGAGGGTGGGATTAAATTATGTAGATTCAAATACAAAATGGGAGTTGATACAGTTACTTTTTGCTGATGATACTGTGCTTTTGGGAGATTCTGAAGAGAAGTTGCAAAGGTTAGTGGACAAGTTTGGGAGGGTGTATAAAGGAAGAAAGTTGAAAGCTAACTTGATAAGAGTAAGGTGATGAGGGCATCAAACAAATTAGATAAGGAAAAATTGGATATCAGATTGGAGGGAGGGAGTATGGAAGAAGTGAATGTGTTTAGATATTTGGGAGTAGACTTTTCGGTGGATGGGTTTATGAAGGACGAGGTAAACCATAGAATTGATGAAGGAAAAAAAGTGGGTGGTACATTGAGGTATCTGTGTAGACGAAGTACAGTGGTACCCCGAGTTTCGTACTTTATTCGTTCCAGAAGGCTGTTCGAGTGCCGTTACCGAACGAATTTGTTCCCATAAGGAATAATGTAAATTAGATTAGTCTGTTTTAGACCCCCAAAAATACATTTACAAAATCACTTACAATAATACACTTACATAATTGTTCGAGTTGGGAGTAGTACGAAACTCTGGGTACCACTGTACATTATCCATGGAGGCAAAGAAGGGAATGTATGAGAGTATAGTATTACCAGCACTCTTATATGGGTGTGAAGCATGGGTTGTGAATGTTGCAGTGAGGAGGAGGCTGGAGGCAGTGGAGATGTCGTGTCTAAGGGCAGTGTGTGGCACTTTAAGGGGGGGGTTTGGGAAATTTTCTGTTTGGAGTGACATCTGAATTGTCGTATCTGCGTGCCTCTGCAAAGACAGTGATATGTGTGAATGACGGCAAAAGTGTTTCTTTCTTTTTTGGGTCACTCTGCTTTGGTGTTAAAAAAAAAAATGATGAGACTGCTAAGATTCATTCAGTAAAAAACCAAGGTTGCATTAGCTACATCGTGCCACTCATAGGTTTTGCTTTCTCATCAGATATTAGTTCATTCCTCTGTAGTCCAGCTGCAGCAGCAACTGGTTCTTACTCATCTTGGAGATTTGGACATTTTTTATAAGCTCTCAACCTGCAAGAGGGCAAGAGAACTAAAAAGGCAACCACTGTGACATCTGCACTTGCTTGTGTAGAGTGGTAGACAATAACTTTTCATGTGACACAACTTGAACAAAATAAAAATTTGTTTGGTAGTCAACAAAAGATTTTTTAGTCTAGATGCCATGTGTTAAATTTGGTATAAATTTTATTATTCTCTAATGGGTTCATGAACTACAGTTAGTGTATTTTCCTGTGCTATATGAGGGTGCAGGAATTTAATAGTTTGAAAAGTTCTTTAAACTTTTTTATTTTTTCTTATGAAATGATAGAGAATCTTTTCCCGATGGTAATGACACTAAAAGTACGAAATTTGATGGAAAACTTATGGAATTACGCTCTTTTGAAGTTAGCGATCTTGGTGATGTATACACATCAGCGATTTTGCCGACTTTGGGCCCTATTTTCAGCCAATTCCATTGTTCCAGTCGACCAAACTCATAGCTATTTCTTTAGAACTCCATTTGTTCTATCAATTGAGTATACAAGAAACTCAGGTGTATGACACCTGAGTGACTCTGTAATGTTGATACTGAATTATATTTTATTTTATTATGATTTGTGATAGAATTAAATGAAAAAGACACTACCACAACTAGTGCGACTGTTTGTCGTGCTGGGGGGGTATTGCGACCCCAGATTGGGGCACAATTTATATACCGTATGTATATTTCCCTTTCTTATAATTTTATATTGCTAATATTTTTGATAGTAGTTAAATCGTTAATATACATAACTTGCTTTATATTATTATTTGACTTAGCTATATTATCAAGTAGGAGGTTACATTTTACACTATTGTGCTCATTTGTTCGAGAGTGTTGAGTAGCTGCCCGGGTTGGCAAACTAAATCAGCTGATCAGTGCTGGCCTAACACTCCTCCTACTGTAACTTCTCGTATCTTCACCAGGAAATCTGACATTCCTGAATCTGTCTCTGTAGCTAGACAGAAGTCTAATACATACTGAGAAGAAGAAAGTTAAATGTACCTACTGTCTTAAGAAAGGTCATGCTAGAGAGTATTGCTTTAAATTAGAAAGAGATATGAGAGACGATCGTGCGGCTGGCTCTCCCACTCAAGTCGTATCCTCTTCCATGCAACAAGGGCACCAATATCCTAGTAATACCTCAGATCCTGCTGTTTTGGAGAATGTTACTCAGAATAGATGACTAGCGTCAGACCGTGTATCTGACGAAAAGATTCGTTCAGCAACGAGTCCTTACTTGTTGAGAGGCAAAGTAGGACTTGACGAATCACAGCTAACTGAGATAATTACTTTCCGAGACACCGGCAGCTATCTTACCTTGTTAAGAGAAGATGTCCTGCCTTTAACTAATGATACTTATACCAATATAGATGTATTGTTACAGGTAGTAGGTTGGTAGACAGCAACCACCCAGGGAGGTACTACCATCCTGCCAGGTGACTGTGAAACAGAAACCTGAAACTGTTTTACATGATGGTAGGATTGCTGGTGTCTTTTTTCTGTCTCATAAACATGCAAGATTTCAGGTACATCTTGCTACTTCTACTTACACTTAGGTCACACTACGCAAACATGTACACGTTTATGTATACACACTCATCTGAGTTTTCTTTAATTTTATCTTAATAGTTCTTGTTCTTATTGCTTTTCCCTTTCATATCCATGGGGAAGTGGAATAAGAATCTTTCCTCCGTAAGCCATGCGTATTGTAAAAGTCAACTAAAATGCCGGGAACAATGGGCTAGTAACCCCTTTTCCTGTATAGCTTACTAAAAAGAAGAAGAAAACCGTCAAAGTGGGATGTTTGAATGTGCGTGGATGTTGTGCGAATGATAAGAAAGAGATGATTGTAGATGTTATGAATAAAAATAAGCTGGATTTCCTGGCTTTAAGTGAGACAAAGCTGAAGGGGGTAGGAGAGTTTCAGTGGGGAGAAATAAATGGGATTAGATCAGGGGTTTCAAATAGAGTTAGAGCTAAAGAAGGAGTGGCAATAATGTTGAATAATCAGTTATGGCAGGTAAAGAAGGAATATAAATGTATAAATTCAAGGATTATGTGGAGTAAAATAAAGGTTGGATGTGAAAAGTGGGTTATAGTAAGTGTTTATGCACCTGGAGAAGAGAGAAGTGTAGAGGAGAGAGAGAGATTTTGGGAAATGTTGAGTGAGTGTGTGGGGAGTTTTGAACCAAGTGAGAAAGTAATTGTGGTTGGGGATCTTAATGCTAAAGTGGGTAAAAATGTTGTGGATGGAGTAGTAGGTAAATTTGGGGTGCCAGGGTAAATGTAAATGGGGAACCATTAATTGAGCTATGTGTAGAAAGAGGTTTGGTAATAAGTAATACATATTTTATGAAAAGAGGATAAATAAATATACAAGGTATGATATAGCACGTAAGGAAAGTAGTTTGTTGGATTATGTATTGGTGGATAAATGGTTGATGAGTAGGCTTCAGGATGTACATGTTTATAGAGGGGCAACGGATATATCAGATCATTATTTGGTTGTAGCTACAGTTAGAGTAAAAGGTAGATGGGACAAAAGAAAATGGCAACAGCAAGTAAGAGAGAGGTAAAAGTGTATAAACTAAGGGAGGAGGAAGTTAGGGTGAGATATAAGCAACTATTGGCAGAAAGGTGGGCTAGTGCAAGTAGGAGTAGTGGGGGTTGAAGAGAGTTGGGATAGTTTTAAAAATGCAGTATTAGAATGTGGGGCAGAAGTTTGTGGCTATAGGAGGGTGGGTGCAGGAGGAAAGAGGAGTGAGTGGTGGAATGAAGAAATAAAGGGTGTGATAAAAGAGAAAAGGTAGCTTATGAGAGGTTTTACAAAACAGAAGTGTTAATAGAAGAGCAGAGTATGTGGAGAGTAAAAGAAAGGTGAAGAGAGTGGTGAGAGAGTGCAAAAGAAGAGCGGATGAAAGAATGGGAGAGGCTCTGTCAAGAAATTTTGCTGAAAACAAGAAAAAATTTTGGAGTGAGATAAACAAGGTAAGAAAGCCTAGGGAACGAATGGATTTGTCAGTTAAAAACAGAGTAGGGGAGTTAGTAGATGGGGAGCTGGAGGTATTGGGTAGATGGCGGGAATATTTTGAGGAACTTTTAAATGTCGATGAAAAAAGGGAGGCGGTAATTTCATGTACTGGCCAGGGAGGTACAACATCGTTTAGGAGTGAAGAAGAGCAGGATGTGAGTGTGGGGGAGGTGCGTGAGGCATTATGTAGAATGAAAGGGGGTAAAGCAGCTGGAATTGACGGAATCATGACAGAAATGAATTGAATTGAAGGTAGTAGGTTGGTAGACAGCAACCACCCAGGGAGGTACTACCGTCCTGCCAGGTGACTGTGAAACAGAAACCTGAAACTGTTTTACATGATGGTAGGATTGCTGGTGTCTTTTTTCTGTCTCATAAACACGCTGGATAACAGGTACAGTGGTACCTCGACTTACGATGGTCCCCAAACACACCCTTTTATGTAAGTTTATTTTTTTAAATGCTTTTGTAAGTGTAATTTTGGGGGTCTAAAAGGACTAGTCTATTTTACATCATTCCTTATGGGGATAAATTCGTTTGGTAATGGCACTTGAACAGCATTCTGGAATGAAAAAATATCGTAAGTCGAGGTACCACTGTATATCTAGCTACTTCTACTTACACTTTAGGTCACACTACACTGGCATGCACATGCATATATATACATACACACATCTAGGTTTTTCTTCTTTTTCTTAATAGCTCTTGTTCTTTTTATTTTCTCTATTGTCCATGGGGAAGTGGAAAAGAATCTTTCCTCCGTAAGCAATGCGTGTCGTATGAGGCGACTAAAATGCCGGGAGCAATGGGCTAGTAACCCCTTCTCCTGTACAAATTTACTAAAAAAGAGAAGAAGAAAAACTTTATAAAACTGGGTTGTTTGAATGTGCGTGGATGTAGTGCGGATGATAAGAAAGAGATGATTGCCGATGTTATGAATGAAAAGAAGTTGGATGTCCTGGCCCTAAGCGAAACAAAGCTGAAGGGGGTAGGCGAGTTTCAGTAGGGAGAAATAAATGGGATTAAGTCAGGAGTATCTGAGAGAGTTAGAGCTAAGGAAGGGGTAGCAATAATGTTGAAGGATCAGTTATGGAAGGAAAAGAGGGAATATGAATATGTAAATTCAAGAATTATGTGGATTAAAATAAGGGTCGGATGCGAAAAGTGGGTCATAATAAGCGTGTATGCACCTGGAGAAGAGGGGGTGTAGAGGAGAGAGAGAGATTTTGGGAGATGTTAAGCGAATGTATAGGAACTTTTGAACCAAATGAGAGAGTAATTGTGGTAGGGGACCTAAATGCTAAAGTGGGAGAAACATGCAGAGAGGGTGTAGTAGGTAAGTTTGGGGTGCCAGGTGTAAATGATAATGGGAGCCCTTTGATTAAACTTTGTATAGAAAGGGGTTTAGTTATAGGTAATACATATTTTAAGAAAAAGAGGATAAATAAGTATACAAGATATGATGTAGGGCGTAATGACAGTAGTTTGTTGGACTATGTATTGGTAGATAAAAGACTGTTGAGTAGACTTCAGGATGTACATGTTTATAGAGGGGCCACAGATATATCAGATCACTTTTTAGTTATAGCTACAGTGGGAGTAAAAGGTAGATGGGATACAAGGAAAATAGAATCAGTAAGTAAGAGAGAGGTGAAGGTTTATAAACTAAAAGAGGAGGCAGTTAGGGTAAGATATAAACAACTATTGGAGGATAGATGGGCTAGTGAGAGTGTAGGCAATGGGGTCGAAGATGTATGGGGTAGATTTAAAAATGTAGTGTTAGAGTGTTCAGCAGAAGTTTGTGGTTACAGGCGAGTGGGTGCGGGAGGGAAGAGGAGCGATTGATGGAATGATGATGTAAAGAGAGTAGTAAGGGAGAAAAAGTTAGCATATGAGAGATTTTTACAAAGTAGAAGTGATGCAAGGAGGGAAGAGTATATGGAGAGAAAAAGAGAGGTTAAAAGAGTGGTGAAGCAATGTAAAAAGAGAGCAAATGAGAGAGTGGGTGAGATGTTATCAGCAAATTTTGTTGAAAATAAGAAAAAGTTTTGGAATGAGATTAATAAGTTGAGGAAGCCTAGAGAACAAATGGATTTGACAGTTAAAAATAGGAGGGGAGAGTTATTAAATGGAGAGTTAGAGGTATCGGGAAGATGGAGAGAATATTTTGAGGAGTTGTTAAATGTTGATGAAGACAGGGAAGCTGTGATTTCGTGTGTAGGGCAAGGAGGAATAACATCTTGTAGGAGTGTGGAAGAGCCAGTTGTGGGTGTAGGGAAGTTCGTGAGGCAGTGGGTAGAATGAAAGGGGTAAGGCAGCTGGGATTGATGGGATAAAGATAGAAATGTTAAAAGCAGATGGGGATATAGTTTTGGAGTGGTTGGTGCTATTATTTAATAAATGTATGGAAGAGGGTAAGGTACCTAGGGATTGGCAGAGAGCGTGTATTGTTCCTTTGTATAAAGGCAAAGGGGACAAAAGAGAGTGCAAAAATTATAGGGGAATAAGTCTGTTGAGTGTACCTGCTAAAGTGTATGGTAGAGTTATTATTGAAAGAATTAGGAGTAAGACAGAAAGCAGGATAGCAGATGAACAAGGGGGCTTTAGGAAAGGTAGGGGGTGTGTAGACCAAGTGTTTACAGTGAAACATATAGGTGAACAGTATTTGGATAAGGGTAAAGATGTTTTTGTGGCATTTATGGATTTGGAAAAGGCGTATGATAGGGTAGATAGGGGGGCAATGTGGCAGATGTTGCAGGTGTATGGAATAGGAGGAAGGTTACTGAAAGCAGTGAAGAGTTTTTATGAGGATAGTGAGGCTCAGGTTAGAGCGTGTAGGAGGAAAGGGGACTATTTCCCAGTAAAAGTAGGCCTTAGACAAGGATGTGTGATGTCACCGTGGTTGTTCAATATATTTATAGATGGGGTTGTAAGAGAAGTGAATGCGAGGGTCTTGGCAAGAGGTGTGGGACTAAAAGATAAAGAAGCAAATACAAAGTGGGAGTTGTCACAGTTGCTTTTTGCTGATGACACTGTGCTTTTGGGAGATTCTGAAGAGAAGTTGCAGAGGTTGGTGGATGAATTTAGTAGGGTGTGTAAAAGAAGAAAATTGAAAGTGAATATAGGAAAGAGTAAGGTGATGAGGATAACAAAAAGAATAGGTGACGAAAGATTGGATATCAGATTGGAGGGAGAGAGTATGGAGGAGGTGAATGTATTCAGATATTTGGGAGTGGACATGTCAGCAGATGGGTCTATGAAGGATGAGGTGAATCATAGAATTGATGAGGGAAAAGGGTGAGTGGAGCACTTGAGTCTGTGGAGACAAAGAACTTTGTCCATGGAAGTAAAGAGGGAATCTATGAGAGTATAGTTATACCAACGCTCTTATATGGGTGTGAAGCATGGGTGATGAATGTTGCAACGAGGAGAAGGCTGGAGGCAGTGGAGATGTCGTGTCTGAGGTCAATGTGTGGTGTGAATATAATGCAGAGAATTCGGAGTTTGGAAATTAGGAGGAGGTGCGGGATTACCAAAACGATTGTCCAGAGAGCTGAGGAGGGTTGTTGAGGTGGTTTGGACATGTAGAGAGAATGGAACGAGACAGAGTGACTTCGAGAGTGTATAAATCTGTAGTGGAGGGAAGGCGGGGTAGGGGTTGGCCTAGGAAAGGTTGGAGGGAGGGGTAAAGGAAGTTTTGTGTGCGAGGGCTTGGACTTCCAGCAAGCATGTGTGAGCGTATTTGATAGGAGTGAATGGAGGCATATGGTTTTAATACTTGACGTGCTGTTGGAGTGTGAGCAAAGTAACATTTATGAAGGGATTCAGGAAAACCCGGCAGGCCGGACTTGAGTTCTGGAGATGGGAAGTACAGTGCCGGCACTCTGAAGGAGGGTGTTAATGTTGCAGTTTTATAACTGTAGTGTAAAGCACCCTCTGGCAAGACAGTGATGGAGTGAATGATGATGAAAGTTTTTCTTTTTCGGGCCACCCTGCCTTGGTGGGAATCGGCCGATGTGTTAATAAAAAAAAAATGACAGAAATGTTAAAAGCAGGGGGGGATATAGTGCTGGAGTGGTTGGTATTTTTGTTTAATAAATGTATGAAAGAGGGGAAGGTACCTAGGGATTGGCAGAGAGCATGTATAGTTCCTTTATATAAAGGGAAGGGGGATAAAGAGAGTGTAAAAATTATAGGGGAATAAGTTTACTGAGTATACCAGGTAAAGTGTATGGCAGGGTTATTATTGAAAGAATTAGAGGTAAGACAGAGAGTAGGATTGCAGATGAGCAAGGAGGCTTTAGAGTGGGTAGGGGATGTGTAGATCAAGTGTTTACAGTGAAGCATATATTTTTTATTTTTTTTTTTTTATTAACACATCGGCGATTCCCACCAAGGCAGGGTGGCCCGAAAAGAAAAACTTTCATCATCATTCACTCCATCACTGTCTTGCCAGAAGGTGCTTTACACTACAGTTATAAAACTGCAACATTAACACCCTCCTTCAGAGTGCCGGCACTGTACTTCCCATCTCCAGAACTCAAGTCCGGCCTGCCGGTTTCCTGAATCCCTTCATAAATGTTACTTTGCTCACACTCCAACAGCACGTCAAGTATTAAAAACCATATGCCTCCATTCACTCCTATCAAATACGCTCACACATGCTTGCTGGAAGTCCAAGCCCCTCGCACACAAAACTTCCTTTACCCCTCCTCCAACCTTTCCTAGGCCGACCCCTACCCCGCCTTCCCTCCACTACAGATTTATACACTCTGAAGTCACTCTGTCTCGTTCCATTCTCTCTACATGTCCAAACCACCTCAACAACCCTCCTCAGCTCTCTGGACAATCGTTTTGGTAATCCCGCACCTCCTCCTAATTTCCAAACTCCGAATTCTCTGCATTATATTCACACCACACATTGACCTCAGACATGACATCTCCACTGCCTCCAGCCTTCTCCTCGTTGCAACATTCATCACCCATGCTTCACACCCATATAAGAGCGTTGGTATAACTATACTCCATACATTCCCTCTTTACTTCCATAGACAAGGTTCTTTGTCTCCACAGACTCCGAGTGCTCCACTCACCCTTTTCCCTCATCAATTCTATGATTCACCTCATCCTTCATAGACCCATCCGCGACATGTCCACTCCCAAATATCTGAATACATTCACCTCCTCCATACTCTCTCCCTCCAATCTGATATCCAATCTTTCGTCACCTATTCTTTTGTTATCCTCATCACCTTACTCTTTCCTATATTCACTTTCAATTTTCTTCTTTTACACACCCTAACAAATTCATCCACCAACCTCTGCAGCTTCTCTTCAGAATCTCCCAAAAGCACAGTGTCATCAGCAAAAGCAACTGTGACAACTCCCACTTTGTATTTGCTTCTTTATCTTTTAGCCCAACACCTCTTGCCAAGACCCTCGCATTCACTTCTCTTACAACCCCATCTATAAATATATTGAACAACCACGGTGACATCACACATCCTTGTCTAAGGCCCACTTTTACTGGGAAATAGTCGGCTTCCCTCCTACACACTCTAACCTGAGCCTCACTATCCTCATAAAAACTCTTCACTGCTTTCAGTAACCTTCCTCCTATTCCATACACCTGCAACATCTGCCACATTGCCCCCCTATCTACCCTATCATACGCCTTTTCCAAATCCATAAATGCCACAAAAACATCTTTACCCTTATCCAAATACTGTTCACCTATATGTTTCACTGTAAACACTTGGTCTACACACCCCTACCTTTCCTAAAGCCCCCTTGTTCATCTGCTATCCTGCTTTCTGTTTTACTCTTAATTCTTTCAATAATAACTCTACCATACACTTTACCAGGTACACTCAACAGACTTATTCCCCTATAATTTTTGCACTCTCTTTGTCCCCTTTGCCTTTATACAAAGGAAAAATACACGCTCTCTGCCAATCCCTAGGTACCTTACCCTCTTCCATACATTTATTAAATAATAGCACCAACCACTCCAAAATTATATCCCCACCTGCTTTTAACATTTCTATCTTTATCCCATCAATCTCAGCTGCCTTACCCCTTTCATTCTACCCACTGCCTCACGAACTTCCCTACACCCACAACTGGCTCTTCCACACTCCTACAAGATGTTATTCCTCCTTGCCCTACACACGAAATCACAGCTTCCCTGTCTTCATCAACATTTAACAAATCCTCAAAATATTCTCTCCATCTTCCCGATACCTCTAACTCTCCATTTAATAACTCTCCTCTCCTATTTTTAACTGTCAAATCCATTTGTTCTCTAGGCTTCCTCAACTTATTAATCTCATTCCAAAACTTTTTCTTATTTTCAACAAAATTTGCTGATAACATCTCACCCACTCTCTCATCTGCTCTCTTTTTACATTGCTTCACCACTCTTTTAACCTCTCTTTTTCTCTCCATATACTCTTCCCTCCTTGCATCACTTCTACTTTGTAAAAACCTCTCATATGCTAACTTTTTCTCCCTTACTACTCTCTTATGTGAACAGTATTTAGATAAAGGTAGAGAAGTTTTTATTGCATTTATGGATTTAGAAAAGGCATATGATAGAGTGGATAGGGGAGCAATGTGGCAAATGTTGCAAGTGTATGGAATAGGTAGTAAGTTACTGAAGGCTGTAAAGAGTTTTTATGAGGATAGTGAGGCTCAGGTTAGGGTGTGTAGGAGAGAGGGAGATTACTTCCCGGTAAAAGTAGGTCTTAGACAGGGATGTGTAATGTCACCATGGTTGTTTAATATATTTATAGATGGGGTTGTAAAAGAAGTAAATGCTAGGGTGTTGGGGAGAGGGGTGGGATTAAATTATGGAGAATTAAATGCAAAATGGAAGTTGACACAGTTACTTTTTGCTGATGATACTGTGCTTATGGGAGATTCTAAAGAAAAGTTGCAAAGGTTAGTGGACGAGTTTGGGAGAGTGTGTAAAGGTAGAAAGTTAAAAGTGAACATAGATAAGAGTAAGGTGATGAGGGTATCAAACGATATAAATAAAGAAAAATTGGATATCACATTGGAGAGAGGGATTATGGAAGAGGTAAATGTTTTCAGATATTTGGGAGTTGACGTGTCGGCGGATGGGTTTATGAAGGATGAAGTTAACCATAGAATTGATGAAGGAAAAAAGGTGAGTGGTGCATTGAGGTATCTGTGGAGACAAAAAACGTTATCCATGGAGGCAAAGAAGGGAATGTACGAAAGTATAGTGGTACCAACACTCTTATATGGGTGTGAAGCATTGGTTGCAAATGCTGCAGCGAGGAGGCTGGAGGCAATGGAGATGTCCTGTCTAAGGGCAATGTGTGGTGTAAATATTATGCAGAAAATTCGGAATGTGGAAATTAGGAGAAGGTGTGGAGTTACTAAAAGTATTTGTCAGAGGGCTGAAGAGGGGTTGTTGAGGTGGTTTGGTCATTTAGAGAGAATGGATCAAAGTAGAATGACTTGGAGAGCGTATAAATCTGTAGGGTAAGGAAGGCGGGGTAGGGGTCGTCCTAGAAAAGGTTGGAGGAAGGGGTAAAGGAGGTTTTGTGGGCGAGGGCTTGGACTTCCAGCAAACATGTGTGAGCGTGTTAGATAGGAGTGAATGGAGACGAATGGTTTTTGGGACATGACGATCTGTTGGAGTGTGAGCAGGGTAACATTTTGTGAAGGGATTCAGGGAAACCAGTTAATTGATTTAGTTGGACTTGAGTCCTGGAAATGGGAAGTACAATGCCTGCACTTTAAAGGAGGGGTCTGAGATAGTGACAGCTGGGAGGGACTTTTCTCAGCTGTCGTATCTGAGCTCCTCTGCAAAGACAGTGATTATGTATGAGTGTGGTGAAAGTGTTGAATGATGATGAAAGTCTTTTCTTTTTGGGGATTTTCTTTCTTTTTGGGTCACCCTGCCTCGGTGGGAGACGGCCGACTTGTTGAAAAAAAAAAAAAAAAAGATGTATTGTTAGAAGCTTATAGAGGGGCTGTTATTAAAGTACCTCTTCACAAAGTTTACATTGAAACAAGCTATTATACTGATTATATTTCAGTAGGTATTTCCAGTGGTGCATTTCCTATCAGGTCAGTGGACTTGTTGATAGGGAACGATATCCTTCAAGCTGGTATTTGTAAGGAACCACTTGTTATTGATAATACCACTGATGATAATTATGCCATTGAAGCTTGTAGAGAGAAGCCTATTTTATTTCCTCTTAGTGCAATTACTCGTGCTATGTCAAAGATACAGCAACAACCATCCTTGATAATATAGCTAAGTCAAATAATAATATAAAGCAAGATATTAACGATTTAACTACTATCGAAAATATTAGCAATATAAAATTATAAGAAAGGAAAATATACATATATAAATTGTGCCCCAATCTGGGGTCGCAATAAGTATACAAGAAACCGCCCATTTACCGATTTCAACTACCCAATAAAGTGGTCAGAAATTGGCAATTTGGCCAATTTCACGCAAATTAAAAAAGATGCCAATTTCAAAATAGGGTCCAGAATAAACAATGCAGACATTCCTGGCACTAAAATAACATTTTCTCTGTTCATTAGTCACATCTCCAGGCCCCTCTTGTATTACTCTTGCTTTCCATTTTGATTTTTTATTCACACAAAAAATAGAAGATTTACTGTTATGCATTATTGTAAAAATGGTATAAATAATATCAGTGCACTTGTGAAAGAATATTAGACTCACTGGTTGACGTGTATTGGACGCGTGGCGTGATTTGTTTACTCTTGAACATTGGCAAAAATCGAACATTTCCGCTACTTTGAGCTCAATTTCAAGGTTGTTTTCATCGTGAAACTAATCAAAATCATCTCTATTTCTGTAATATATTTTCCATTCTATCAAATGAGACCAAGAAAACGAGAATACAACCATAAACACTATATGACAATACACCTCAAAGTCGACGTTTTAATCCAAAAACACGGTCAGAGTTTTTTTTTCTCATTATGCACTGCGTGCTGCAGGATTTTTTTTATACAGTGCACACTGACCACACACACCCATTCTCTCATATGTGGGCCTATAAGCTTTCTCCCACTTGATTTGAAGCCGCTAGAATTTAGGCGTATTAATATGTCTGAAACACTGGCTCGTAAGACGTAAAAAACAGTCAAAGGGTTAAAACTATGCCATTCACATGGTAAGTGCAAACATTTTACTACATGTGGTGTTTTCAATGAGCTTGTCAGATTATTTTTTTAAAATTATTCAGATGTTGCCAACAGATGTCTAAGGTAAAGCTGCTCTTAACCCTTTCGGGGTCGGTGCCGTAATAGTACGTTTTACAAGCAGGGGTTGGTGCCGTACTAGTACGCCCAAATTCTAGCAGCCTCAATTTAAGCAGAAAACGTCTGGTAGGCATACATATGAAAGAATGGGTTTGTGTGGTCAGTGTGTGCAGTATAAAAAAAATCCTGCAGCACACACTGCATAATGAGAAAAAAAACCTGACCGTTTTTTTCGATTAAAACAGCGACTTTGCAGTCGATTTTCGTATGGTATTCATTGATGTATTCTCGTTTTCTTGGTCTCATTTGATAGAATGGAAGATATGTTACAGAAATAGAGATGATTTTGATTGGTATGACAATAACAAGTACCTTGAAATTGAGCTCAAAGTAGCGAAAATGTTCGATTTTTGACGATGTCAAGAGTAAACAAATCACACTATGCGTCCAATACACATCAACTGGCGAGTCTTATATTCATGCACAAGTGCTCTGATATTATTTATACCATTTTTACAATGATGCAGTTGTATACATAACAGTAAATCTTCTATTTTTGTGTGAGAATAAAAATTCAAAATGGAAAGCAAAAGTAATGGAACAGGGGCCTGAAGACGTGGCTAATGAACAGAGAACATGTTATTTTAGTGCCAGGAATGTCTGCCTTGTTTACTCTGGACCCTATTTTGAAATTGACATTGTTTGAAATTTGTGTGAAATTGGAAAATTGCCATTTTCTGACCACTATTTTGGGTAGATGAAATTGGTAAATAGGAAGTTTCTTGTACGCAATCGATAGAAGAAATGGAGTTCTAGCGAAATAGCTATAATTTTAGTAGACTGAAACATTGGAATGTGCCGAAAATAGGGCTCAAAGTGGGTGAAATCGCCGATGCGTCAGTGTCATAGATACCGCGAAATTCGCGAAAGCATAATTCCGTTAGTTTTCGATCAAATTTCATAATTTTGGTGGCGTTATGATCGGAAAAAGATTCTCTATCATTTCATAAGAAATTGTTTTTTTTTTTTTTCCAAAAAAATTTCGACCCCAGGAACACGTTTCCGAGAAATCCTGTCGACCCCCAAAGGGTTAAAATATGAGGAATCAAGTAGCACTTCCATCATTTGCAGCTTGTCTGCTTATTAAATTGTCATTTTGTTTGAAGTATTAATTAGACATCCACATCATAGTATTCAGTTTCATGATGACTACTGTATCAGCACATTTTAGCGAAGTACATGTATAACTCGTACTGTATTTTAGTAATGGTAATACATATGTAGACAAGAGCACTAGTGTGTCTTGCTTTTGATCATGCATTTGAAGCAATTTTATGAGAGTGCTTGTGTCTCACAACAGATATAAAGCTAAGGAAATGGGACAGGAATTCCTTCCTGATCGTCCTCAATGATTGATCATTATCTAGTTATGTTTTATCCTCATTAAGGTGCGTAAAAGCTTGACTGTTACAGTATAAATTATATGTTGTACTGAAAGAACACGTATTGATATAGAAATATTTAAATGTATTTTATGCATTTTAGTATTATTTCATGTACTGTAGCATGGAGCTGACAGTACTAAAGTAGAGCAGATAACTGATTTGCTTTTTTTTAACACAATCATCAGAAATGTTTGAATTTTACAGGTTGCCTTAGAATTTTATCAACGAAAACGTGGAAGATGGCCATTTGCTACAGAAAGTATTCCTTGGGAAGTGTGGACACTGAGGGTGAATGTAGTTTCTTTAAATAATGAACATGGTAAGAAGCTATGTATAGCACTGTATATGTAATCCAGTAATTAAAAAAAAAGTCAAATACGTACAGTGGAACCCCGGATTTCGTACTTAATCCGTTCCAGAAGGTCGGTCTAAATCTGAAACATACGAAAACCGAAGTAATATTTCCCATAAGAAATAATGTACGTAAATATAATTAATCCGTTTCAGACACCCAAAAAGGTTAAAAAAAAAATACATTGTTTAAAGAATAACTATAGTTTTACATACAGAAAACAATGAGAAATAAATATAAAGCACTAATGAAATGGATAAATGAACATTTAAATCACTATTACATACCTTTATTGAAGACTCTTGTTGGCATATGGAAGAAGGCGAGGCGGAGAGCTTATTGTTTGGAAGGGGAATCCCCCTCCATAAGGACTTTCTTTGGGCCCATGGTGGCTTATTTCGCAGTCGCACTCAATAGTTAAACACAAAAAAACAATGGATTACAGTGGTCCCTCGGTTTTCGTGCATCTCCAAACTCGAACATTTGTGTAAGTGTATTTTCGTAAGCGCTGTTGCAAGTGTATATTTGGGGGTCTGAAATAGACTAACCTACGTGACATTATTTCTTAAGGAAGTAAATTCGTTCGGTAATGGCACTTGAGCAGCATTCTGGAACGAATTTTCAGCAAAAACCGAGGGACCACTGTATTACGAAATGTCTCGGATGAATGCGCGAAGTAATGCTCACTCGAGCAGTGACAGAGCCAGACTGAGACACGTACGCATGAGTGGCGGCGGTGTCCTGGGCAGGCGGACACGTCTAATACTTATGATTTCCGGGTGGAGGTATGAAATTCGGACCAAAATTTCGCCCAAAAAAGTGGTCTAAATCCGAAATGTACGATATTCGGTGTGTACGAAATCTGGAGTTTCACTGTACGTATAGTACTTTCTTTTTAATAGGGATGCTCTATATATTACAAATAATTACAGTATACTGTTTTAGAAAATATTGAAAGTAATTTAACACCAGTAAATTTTTTCTCTACAGTTTATAAATACTACTGTATATTGCAATAATTTCATTATAAAGGCTTAATTCATTATATCATAGTTATAAATTTATGCAATTCAATTTTAATGTAGAATGTGGTCACTGTAAAATATTTAAGCATTTGCACATTTTGTTGTACAGGAGGGCCCTGTTTTTTTGGCTGTTCCCAACCCTGCCGATAAGTGAAAATCACCGGCGAGTGGAAAAGAGCGTTTTTTTTTTTTCAATATCAAATGCATCTAAAATGCCTGATAAGATGTTTACACTATTATATATTAAATGCTCAATACATCTAGGCCTAAAAAAAAAAAGATATGAAAGTAAAATTAATATACAATGCATACAATACTTACCTTAAAATATGGCACCAGAAGCCCTTCCCTGACACTGCTATTGCTCAGAAAACAGAAAAAGTGCCAAACATAATGAACAGTGTTCTTTTGAAAACTGCCGACATAGTTTGACACTGAAGAGAGGCAGCCGGAAACGTGGGGGGCCTTCCTGTACTCGGCTACAATTTTTTTATTATCCTATGTATTTTTCTAATTCCTAATCATAATATGTTTCTTGTTCAATGGTTGTGTTCTATTTACCTAGGCATTTTAGTTCTGACTTTGATTCTTATTCAGTACTTCAAGTTGACTTGCTATTCCAACTTGTCCTCATGGTAAAACTGTGAAGAGGCAGTCTTAAGCAGTGCAGTAACATTTCTCAAAAAAATATAGCAGTAGTGTTTATTTACTGTTCATGTTTGCAATTTTTTTTTTTTTTACATTTTTTGGAACTGATTAGCTGGATTTGCATCCTGAAGGTAGGAAGTACACTGCCTTCATTCTAAAGAGGGATGGGGATACAGGAGGCCCTCCACATTCACGAGGGTTAGGGGATCAAAAACCTCACAAATCTTGAAAATTCGAGAATGTTTGGTGCGCAAATATGATGTAGGGAAATATAATAATACTGTACTGTAGCGTTCGCGAATGTTTTGATGTGCAAATATATATACAGTGGTCCCTCGGTTTTCGGTCATCTCCAAACTCGAACATTTATGTAAGTGTATTTTCGTAAGTGCTTTTGCAAGTGTATTTTTGGGGGTCTGAAATAGACTAACCTACGTGACATTATTTCTTAAGGAAGTAAATTCGTTCGGTAATGGCACTTGAGCAGCATTCTGGAAAGAATTTTCGGTGAAAACCGAGGGTCCACTGTATATTTTTTTTTTTCAACAAGTCGGCCGTCTCCCACCGAGGCAGGGTGACCCAAAAAGAAAGAAAATCCCCAAAAAGAAAATACTTTCATCATCATTCAACACTTACCACACTCATACATAATCACTGTCTTTGCAGAGGCGCTCAGATAGGACAGCTGAGAATAAGTCCCTCCCAGCTGTCACTATCCCAGACCCCTGCTTTAAAGTGCAGGCATTGTACTTCCCATTTCCAGGACTCAAGTCCAACTAAATCAATTAACTGGTTTCCCTGAATCCCTTCACAAAATGTTACCCTGCTCACACTCCAACAGCTTGTCAGGTCCCAAAAACCATTCGTCTCCATTCACTACTATCTAACACGCTCACACATGCTTGCTGGAAGTCCAAACCCCTCGCCCACAAAACCTCCTTTACCCCCTCCTTCCAACCTTTTCGAGGACGACCCCTACCCTGCCTTCCTTCCTCTACAGATTTATACGCTCTCCAAGTCATTCTACTTTGATCCATTCTTTCTAAATGACCAAACCACCTCAACAACCCCTCTTCAGCTCTCTGACAAATACTTTTAGTAACTCCACACCTTCTCCTAATTTCCACACTCCGAATTTTCTACTTAATATTTACACCACACATTGCCCTTAGACAGGACATCTCCACTGCCTCCAGCCGCCTCCTCGCTGCAGCATTTGCAACCCATGCTTCACACCCATATAAGAGTGTTGGTACAACTATACTTTCATACATTCCCTTCTTTGCCTCCATGGATAACGTTTTTTGTCTCCACAGATACCTCAACGCACCACTCACCTTTTTTCCTTCATCAATTCTATGGTTAACCTCATTCTTCATAAACCCATCCGCTGACACGTCAACTCCCAAATATCTGAAAACATTTACTTCTTCCATAATCCCTCTCTCCAATGTGATATCCAATTTTTCTTTATTTAAATCGTTTGATACCCTCATCACCTTACTCTTATCTATGTTCACTTTCAACTTTCTACCTTTACACACTCTCCCAAACTCTTCCACTAACCTTTGCAACTTTTCTTTAGAATCTCCCATAAGCACAGTATCATCAGCAAAAAGTAACTGTGTCAACTCCCATTTTGCATTTAATTCCCCATAATTTAATCCCACCCCTCTCCCCAACACCCTAGCATTTACTTCTTTTACAACCCCATCTATAAATATATTAAACAACCATGGTGACATTACACACCCCTGTCTAAGACCTACTTTTACTGGGAAGTAATCTCCCTCTCTCCTACACACCCTAACCTGAGCCTCACTATCCTCATAAAAACTCTTTACAGCCTTCAGTAACTTACTACCTATTCCATACACTTGCAACATTTGCCACATTGCTCCCTTATCCACTCTATCATATGCCTTTTCTAAATCCATAAATGCAATAAAAACTTCTCTACTTTTATCTAAATACTGTTCACATATATGCTTTACTCTAAAGCCTCCTTGCTCATCTGCAATCCTACTCTCTGTCTTACCTCTAATTCTTTCAATAATAACCCTGCCATACATTTTACCTGGTATACTGTACTCAGTAAACTTCTTCCTCTATAATTCTTACAATCTCTTTTATCCCCCTTCCCTTTATATAAAAGAAATATACATGCTCTCTGCCAATCCCTAGGTACCTTCCCCTCTTTCATACATTTATTAAACAAAAATACCAACCACTCCAACACTATTTCCCCCCCTGCTTTTAACATTTCTGTCATGATCTCGTCAGTTCCAGCTGCTTTACCCCCTTTCATTCTACGTAATGCCTCACACACCTCCCCCACACTCACATCCTGCTCTTCTTCACTCCTAAACGATGTTGTACCTCCATGGCCAGTGCATGAAATTACCGCCTCGCTTTTATCATCGACATTTAAAAGTTCCTCAAAATATTCCCGCCATCTACCCAATACCTCCAGTTCCCCATATACTAACTCCCCTACTCTGTTTTTAACAGACAAATCCATTCATTTCCTAGGCTTTCTTACCTTGTTTATCTCACTCCAAAATTTATTCTTGTTTTCAGCAAAATTTCTTGACAGAGCCTCTCCCACTCTTTCATCTGCTCTCCTTTTGAACTCTTTCACCACTCTCTTCACCTTTCTTTTACTCTCCATACACTCTGCTCTTCTATTAACACTTCTGTTTTGTAAAAACCTCTCATAGCATTTACTTAGCCTAACAATACTGCTTCTTTAACCTATTGAACCACGAACAATCATAAAACACATGAAAACATTGTAAAATATTGTATATACATGGGTGGCTGGGCATTCGCGAATGTTCGAAGCTTGTGAAAGTGAAACTTGCAAAAGTGGAGGGCTAGCTGTATTGCAGACCTAGAAACTTGCCCCACATCCTTTTTTCTGGATTCATTAATTTTCATGCCTAATTGTAGACAAGGTTTATTTTGAAAAGATACGTAGAATGTTTCTCTAGTTCATCATTAATGACAGTGTTTAAAATCTGGGTCAGATCATAAGTATGTAAGTCATTGATGTAGAGAAGGAAGAGAAGAGGATCCAGGATTCTTCCTAGGGGACATCTAATTTAATTAGTTGATTAGATATAGGTATAGGTATTATTAGGTAGTAGGTTGGTAGACAGCAACCACCCAGGGAGGTACTACCGTCCTGCCAGGTGACTGTGAAACAGAAACCTGAAACTGTTTTACATGATGGTAGGATTGCTGGTGTCTTTTTTCTGTCTCATAAACACGCTGGATAACAGGTATATCTAGCTACTTCTACTTACACTTTAGGTCACACTACACTGGCATACACATGCATATATATACATACACACATCTAGGTTTTTCTTCTTTTTCTTAATAGCTCTTGTTCTTTTTATTTTCTCTATTGTCCATGGGGAAGTGGAAAAGAATCTTTCCTCCGTAAGCCATGCGTGTCGTATGAGGCGACTAAGATGCCGGGAGCAATGGGCTAGTAACCCCTTCTCCTGTACAAATCTACTAAAAACGAGAAGAAGAAAAACTTTATAAAATTGGGTTGTCTGAATGTGCGTGGATGTAGTGCGGATGATAAGAAAGAGATGATTGCCGATGTTATGAATGAAAAGAAGTTGGATGTCCTGGCCCTAAGCGAAACAAAGCTGAAGGGGTAGGCGAGTTTCAGTGGGGAGAAATAAATGGGATTAAGTCAGGAGTATCTGAGAGAGTTAGAGCTAAGGAAGGGGTAGCAATAATGTTGAAGGATCAGTTATGGAAGGAAAAGAGGGAATATAAATGTGTAAATTCAAGGATTATGTGGATTAAAATAAGGGTCGGATGCGAAAAGTGGGTCATAATAAGCGTGTATGCACCTGGAGAAGAGAGGAGTGTAGAGGAGAGAGAGAGATTTTGGGAGATGTTAAGCGAATGTATAGGAACTTTTGAACCAAATGAGAGAGTAATTGTGGTAGGGGACCTAAATGCTAAAGTGGGAGAAACATGCAGAGAGGGTGTAGTAGGTAAGTTTGGGGTGCCAGGTGTAAATGATAATGGGAGCCCTTTGATTGAACTTTGTATAGAAAGGGGTTTAGTTATAGGTAATACATATTTTAAGAAAAAGAGGATAAATAAGTATACAAGATATGATGTAGGGCGTAATGACAGTAGTTTGTTGGACTATGTATTGGTAGATAAAAGACTGTTGAGTAGACTTCAGGATGTACATGTTTATAGAGGGGCTACAGATATATCAGATCACTTTTTAGTTATAGCTACAGTGGGAGTAAAAGGTAGATGGGATACAAGGAAAATAGAATCAGTAAGTAAAAGAGAGGTGAAGGTTTATAAACTAAAAGAGGAGGCAGTTAGGGTAAGATATAAACAACTATTGGAGGATAGATGGGCTAGTGAGAGTGTAGGCAATGGGGTCGAAATGTATGGGGTAGATTTAAAAATGTAGTGTTAGAGTGTTCAGCAGAAGTTTGTGGTTACAGGCGAGTGGGTGCAGGAGGGAAGAGGAGCGATTGGTGGAATGATGATGTAAAGAGAGTAGTAAGGGAGAAAAAGTTAGCATATGAGAGGTTTTTACAAAGTAGAAGTGATGCAAGGAGGGAAGAGTATATGGAGAGAAAAAGAGAGGTTAAAAGAGTGGTGAAGCAATGTAAAAAGAAGCAGATGAGAGAGTGGGTGAGATGTTATCAGCAAATTTTGTTGAAAATAAGAAAAAGTTTTGGAATGAGATTAATAAGTTGAGGAAGCCTAGAGAACAAATGGATTTGACAGTTAAAAATAGGAGAGGAGAGTTATTAAATGGAGAGTTAGAGGTATCGGGAAGATGGAGAGAATATTTTGAGGATTTGTTAAATGTTGATGAAGACAGGGAAGCTGTGATTTCGTGTGTAGGGCAAGGAGGAATAACATCTTGTAGGAGTGTGGAAGAGCCAGTTGTGGGTGTAGGGGAAGTTCGTGAGGCAGTGGGTAGAATGAAAGGGGTAAGGCAGCTGGGATTGATGGGATAAAGATAGAAATGTTAAAAGCAGATGGGGATATAATTTTGGAGTGGTTGGTGCTATTATTTAATAAATGTATGGAAGAGGGTAAGGTACCTAGGGATTGGCAGAGAGCGTGTATTGTTCCTTTGTATAAAGGCAAAGGGGACAAAAGAGAGTGCAAAAATTATAGGGGAATAAGTCTGTTGAGTGTACCTGGTAAAGTGTATGGTAGAGTTATTATTGAAAGAATTAAGAGTAAAACAGAAAGCAGGATAGCAGATGAACAAGGGGGCTTTAGGAAAGGTAGGGGGTGTGTAGACCAAGTGTTTACAGTGAAACATATAGGTGAACAGTATTTGGATAAGGGTAAAGATGTTTTTGTGGCATTTATGGATTTGGAAAAGGCGTATGATAGGGTAGATAGGGGGGCAATGTGGCAGATGTTGCAGGTGTATGGAATAGGAGGAAGGTTACTGAAAGCAGTGAAGAGTTTTTATGAGGATAGTGAGGCTCAGGTTAGAGTGTGTAGGAGGGAAGGGGACTATTTCCCAGTAAAAGTGGGCCTTAGACAAGGATGTGTGATGTCACCGTGGTTGTTCAATATATTTATAGATGGGGTTGTAAGAGAAGTGAATGCGAGGGTCTTGGCAAGAGGTGTTGGGCTAAAAGATAAAGAAGCAAATACAAAGTGGGAGTTGTCACAGTTGCTTTTGCTGATGACACTGTGCTTTTGGGAGATTCTGAAGAGAAGCTGCAGAGGTTGGTGGATGAATTTGGTAGGGTGTGTAAAAGAAGAAAATTGAAAGTGAATATAGGAAAGAGTAAGGTGATGAGGATAACAAAAAGAATAGGTGACGAAAGATTGGATATCAGATTGGAGGGAGAGAGTATGGAGGAGGTGAATGTATTCAGATATTTGGGAGTGGACATGTCGGCGGATGGGTCTATGAAGGATGAGGTGAATCATAGAATTGATGAGGGAAAAGGGTGAGTGGAGCACTTCGGAGTCTGTGGAGACAAAGAACCTTGTCCATGGAAGTAAAGAGGGAATGTATGAGAGTATAGTTATACCAACGCTCTTATATGGGTGTGAAGCATGGGTGATGAATGTTGCAACGAGGAGAAGGCTGGAGGCAGTGGAGATGTCATGTCTGAGGTCAATGTGTGGTGTGAATATAATGCAGAGAATTCGGAGTTTGGAAATTAGGAGGAGGTGCGGGATTACCAAAACGATTGTTCAGAGAGCTGAGGAGGGGTTGTTGAGGTGGTTTGGACATGTAGAGAGAATGGAACGAGACAGAGTGACTTCGAGAGTGTATAAATCTGTAGTGGAGGGAAGGCGGGGTAGGGGTCGGCCTAGGAAAGGTTGGAGGGAGGGGGTAAAGGAAGTTTTGTGTGCGAGGGCTTGGACTTCCAGCAAGCATGTGTGAGCGTATTTGATAGGAGTGAATGGAGGCATATGGTTTTTAATACTTGACGTGCTGTTGGAGTGTGAGCAAAGTAACATTTATGAAGGGATTCAGGGAAACCGGCAGGCCGGACTTGAGTTCTGGAGATGGGAAGTACAGTGCCGGCACTCTGAAGGAGGGGTGTTAATGTTGCAGTTTTATAACTGTAGTGTAAAGCACCCTTCTGGCAAGACAGTGATGGAGTGAATGATGATGAAAGTTTTTCTTTTTCGGGCCACCCTGCCTTGGTGGGAATCGGCCGATGTGTTAATAAAAAAAAAAAAAAAAAAATATAGGTATTGTTGATTTGATCACCACCTTTGTTGATAGGTTTTTTCCCGGCTCTGTTGAGACAGCCTAGAAAGGTATTTTTAAAATGATTTATTGAAAAGTATATTGAAATAGGTGATGATAATACAGTGGACCCTTGGTTTTCGTACAGCTCCCAACTCGAACAATTATGTAAGTGTATTTTTGTAAGTGCTTTTGTAAGTGTATTTTTGGGGGTCTGAAACGACTAATCTAATTTACATTCGTCTTTATGGGAACAAATTCGTTCGGTAACGGCAATCGAACAGCGTTCTGGAAAGAATTATCGACGAAAACCGAGGGTCCACTGTATTTGAGCAGCTTTCTTGTAGAAAATGATGGGTATTACTTATGTAATATCCTTCATTTAATTCAGTGATTGATTCCATTTCAGAAGTTGTGACAGGAGCCAAGTAGGAGTTTGGGCAATTATCAGTCAGATAGCTCCTGAGTGTCAGTATGGGTTAACTGGGATGTTCTTTGTAAGATTAGTTCCTACTGAAGAGAATTGTTATGCTTATTCACAGTAATAGTGATTAAAAGGGGATCTTCCTTTGCTTGTAGAGGATTTTACAATAGAATTTGAGAGAGGTTTTTTTTCAGAGTTTTAAATTTATACTGGATTTGTTAAATCTATTAGAATAGTATTTTTTGTGCATAATTTATCCAGTGTTTCCAGATATCCATCATACTTATTATACCTGTATAAAATGTGAAATTTAATATAAATATATTTTCTACAGAGCGACAGATCTGGCGAGAAAAAGTTGGGGAATCTCTTGGAGATAGATTACTACATATAACAGACACGTTGAATCGCCACGACTATATCCCATCACCTCCAAATCAGGCAGAAATTGATTTTATATATGACACAACTTTCCCAGATGTCCAACCTTTCCTTTTTAAGGTGAGTTGTATGAAAGGTTTTCATGTACAGTACATCTGTTCCAGACATTGATTCAGTGATTTGTGCGTGGTTATTTCCTGGAGGTGACCTGAGTCTTGAAACCATGGATAATAGGAAATTTTGTTTGTCCAAATTATTTAACCCTTTCAGGGTCCAGACCCCTCATCTGAAAATTGCTCTCGGGTTCAAAAATTAAAGAAAAAAAATTTCTTATGAAATGATAGAGAATCTTTTTCTAAAGGTAATGAAACCAGAAGTACAAATTTGATGGAAAACTCATAGGATTATGCTCTCGCAAAGTTGGCGGTCTTAGCGTTATTTATTCATCAGCGATTTCGCCCACTTTGAGTCCTATTTTAGGCCAATTTGACCCATTATTTACACATCGGTGATTTTGCAGACTTTGAGTCCTATTATAGGCCAGTCAGCCAAACTCTTAGCTATTTCGCTAGTATGCCTTCCATTCTGTCGATTGAATACAAGAAACTGCCCATTTAACTATTTCAACTACCTAATAAAGTGATCTGAAATTGGTAATTCGGCCAATTTCACACAAAATTAAAAAATTGCTAATTTAAAAATAGAGTCCAGAATAAACAATGTAGACATTCCTGGCACTAAAACAACATTTTCTTTGTTCATTAGTTACTTCCCCAGGCCTCTTCTATACTATTACACTTGCTTTCCATTTTGAATTTTTATTCATACAAAAAATTCAGAAAATTCGGAATGTGGAAATTAAGAGATGTGGAGTTACTAAAAGTATTTGTCAGAGGGCTGAAGAGGGGTTGTTGAGGTGGTTTGGTCATTTAGAGAGAATGGATCAAAGTAGAATGACTTGGAGAGCGTATAAATCTGTAGGGGAAGGAAGGCGGGATAGGGGTCATCCTAGAAAAGGTTGGAGGGAGGGGGTAAAGGAGGTTTTGTGGGCGAGGGGCTTGGACTTCCAGCAAGCATGTGTGAGCGTGTTAGATAGGAATGAATGGAGACGAATGGTTTTTGGGACCTGACGAGCTGTTGGAGTGTGAGCAGGGTAACATTTTGTGAAGGGATTCAGGGAAACCAGTTAATTGATTTAGTTGGACTTGAGTACTGGAAATGGGAAGTACAATGCCTGCACTTTAACCCTTTGGGGGTCCAAGGGGTCTCTCTGAAATTCGTTCTCAGGGTCCACGAATTTCAAAAAAAAAAAAAATATTTTTTCTTATGAAATGATAATCTTTTTCCGATCATAACGCCACATAAAATTATGAAATTTGATTGAAAACTAACGGAATTATGCTTTTGCGAAGTTTGCAGTATCCGTGACATTTACGCATCGGCGATTTCGCCCACTTTGAACCCTATTTTTGGCAAATTCCAATGTTTCAGTCTACTAAAATTATAGCTATTTCGCTAGAACTCCATTTCTTCTATCGATTGAGTACAAGAAACCGCCTATTTACCAATTTCAACTACCCAAAATAGTGGTCAGAAAATGGCAATTTGGCCAATTTCACACAAATTTCAAACGATGCCAATTTCAAAATAGGGTCCATAATAAACAAGGCAGACATTCCTGGCACTAAAATAACATCTTCTCTGTTCATTAGTCACGTCTCCAGGCCCCTCTTACATTACTTTTGCTTTCCATTTTGAATTTTTATTCCCACAAAAAATAGAAGATTTACTGTTATGTATACAACTGCATCATTATAAAAATGGTATAAATAATATCAGCGCATTTGTGCAAGAATATTAGACTCTCCAGTTGATGTGTATTGGACGCATGGTGTGATTTGTTTACTCTTGAACATCGGCCAAAATCAAACATTTTCGCTACTTTGCGCTCAGTTTCAAGGTACTTGTCATCGTGAAACCAGTCAAAATGATCTCTATTTCTGTAATATATCATCTATTCTATAAAATGAGACTAAGAAAACGAGAATACAAGCATAAATACCATACGAAAATAGACTGCAAAGTCGCTGTTTTAAACCAAAAACACGGTCAGTTATTTTTTCCTCATGCACTGTGTGTTGCAGGAATTTTTTATACTGCGCACACTGACCGCACAGACCCATTCTATCACATCTAGGCCTAACAGCCTGTTTCTGCTTGTTTTGAGGGCGCTAGAATTTAGGCGTACTAGTACTGTACGTCAATAACCACAGTGCGTAAAACGTACTTGTACGACCATAACCCCGAAAGGGTTAAAGGAGGAGTCTGGGATAGTGACAGCTGGGAGGGACTTATTCTCAGCTGTCGTATCTGAGCGCCTCTGCAAAGATAGTGATTATGTATGAGTGTGGTGAAAGTGTTGAATGATGATGAAAGTATTTTCTTTTTGGGGATTTTCTTTCTTTTTGGGTCACCCTGCCTCGGTGGGAGATGGCCGACTTGTTGAAAAAAAAATAAAATAAAAAATAATAATAATAATAATAAAGTTCCCTTGAAGCATTATGAAAGATGTGTGTCACTGCCTTATCTCATCTGATCTCCACTAATGATGACTGGTGACATTTGATGAGGGGTGAGGGTAGTCTTATCTTTTCTAATCAGTCCAGTAATTACAGTGATGACATTTGATGAGCTTACACTGCTTCCCTTTATTTGTTATGCAAACCTGTCTGTCTGTATCTGTCTGTCTGTGTGTCTGTCTTTCTGTCTGTCTGTGTGTCTGTCTTACTGTCTGCCTGTGTGTCGTCTCCTTGTCTCAGAGAGTAGCTCATAAACCAACTGGTATTACGCAGATCACAAGCACATTATATCACTTTGTCTTGACTTTTTTAGTTATCCTAGGTAATTTACACTATGTATAATTGTATTTACATATGTGTTCCTGTGAGATAGAGACAAAGAGACAGATAGATACAGACAGACAGACAGAGATAGACAGCCAATCGGGTACCCAGCTGACCAGCCAGCTGCTGGCCAGCCAGGTGGCCAACCAGCTGCTGGCCAGGCAGGCAGCCAGCCAGGTGGCCAGGCAGGCAGCCAGCCAGCTGGCCGTCCAGCCAGCCGACATCACTTTCCACTTAAAAGGGGAGTGTTAATATGACATAAGTGAATCCTTGGTGTTTGCTGCGCTGTTTGCTCTAGCTGGCGCTCAATTTAACTGGTGCTCCCACAAGGTACTAAGTGGTCCCAGATTTTTTTAATATGGCGCACACCGAGTGTTAAGACCCATTCTATGCTGACCAGGCATCTGACCAATCATGCCAAATTTGGAGGCAGGAAAAATAAAACGTATATATACGTTTGGGGCAGTAGCAGTACTAACGTATATATACGTTTGGACCGTTTAAGGGTTAAAGCAGCCCAGAGAGATAAAATACACATACAGTACACTCATTATTTACCTTAAAATATGTGTAGTCTTAATGTAGAATGAGAGGTGAATAGTATTTATTTGTAGGAAGTCAGGTGTAGGTAGCCGGTAGATGTAGCCCGTCTGGGCTACACCTACCTACATAGCTCTACGATATTTAATGCGGCCCAGAGCCATATTATTACCATCACATACCTTGTTCACTGAGTTTAATCGTTTCTAACAACTACCTTTAGATGCCATCATAAACGAAGGGAGAAGTAATGAATAATTCATTCTGAGAATTGTACACAAAAGCGGAGTGTTAAGAGGACTGACTAGGTCAAATGCAGATTCATACACGTTTTCTCTGGTGCTGGACCAGAGAAAACGTAATGTTTTCCCTCTGCCCGGCTACCACACCTCCATAGCATATAAACATAGGATATTTATATGCTATGTAACATGTTTCTTATATAATTTTGAAGAAAATATCATAGATGGATTAATGAAAATGTCTATATTAACGTGTTTCTTATATAATTTTGAAGAAAATATCATAGATGGATTAATGAAAATGTCTATATTAATGTAAAATAAGACATTTAATGTACCCAAGAGTGATTATTATTACATAACTATTAGTATTACTATGACGTTTAGACTAGAGGGACACTCTTAGTGATTTAATGTGTACCTGCACGCCAGCACAGCGTGTAAGTACAGTGGAACCTTGGCTTACGAGTTTAATCCGTTCCGTGACCTTGCTCGTATCCCGATCTGTTCGTATGCCGAGTCAATTTTCCTCATTTAAATTAACTGAAATGACATTAATCCATTCCAGCGGAATTCCTGCTCTCAGATGCAGGAAAGATACACTTCAATATAACTGTAATATCAACTCTACCGCTTATTTATCTATCACAATTGATCTGATATGACATAATAAACAATATAAATAACATAGAAACTTGATATACACTCTAGAATGAATAAAATATGTCATTACATATGTGGCTAGGGCTGGTGGCAGCGGAGTTTATTGTTTGGAGACAGGACAAGATAATCCTTCAATATGATGCTAATACCAACTCTACGGCTTATTTATCTATCACAATTGATCTAATATGACATAATAAACAATATAAATAACATAGAAACCTGATATATACTCTAGAATGAATAAAATTTATGTCATTATGTGACAAGTGGAGGCTGCCACTCCCGCTCCCGCATTGTTGTGGTATTCACTGCCATCTAGTGGCAGCCTTTCGAACCTCACTTGTTATTATACTATGCATTATTATAATTATTATATTATTATTATTTATTAGTACGTACGTATTCTTATAATAATTTAGTATATTCTTCTTCTTTCAACAAATCGGCCGTTTCCCACCAAGGCGGGGTGGCCCAAAGAGAAAAACAAAAGTTTCTCTTTTTTAACTTTAGTAATGTATACAGGAGAAGGGGTTATTTATATTATTATACGTATATTATATAATTATTATATTATATGTATTATTATTATTATTTATTAGTACGTACATATTCTTATAATAATACTCTTGCTTACCATTTGGAATTTTTATTCACACAAAAAATAGAAAATTTACTGTTATGCAGACTACTGCATTATTGTAATAATTGTATAAATAATGTCAACCCATTCATGACTGCGTATTGGAATGGCCACTCAGACAGGTATACTCTTGAACATCGCCAAAGAATTGATCATTTCTGCTACTTTAAGCTCAATTTCAAGGTACTTTTCATCAGGAAACTAATGAAAATCATATCTATTTCTGTAATATATCTTCCATTCTATCAAATGAGACCAAAAAAACGAGAATACAACCATAAAAACCATACGAAAATATACTGCTAAGGGGCGGCTAATGGCTGAGAAGTGAACTCCGTTATTTATGGTCCGATTTTTTATATTTTTGGTGTACGTTAAGAAGTATCTTTTCATCATACATTGCCCAAGTTTTAATAAGATAGGACAACAAACAAACTGGAGCACAGATCCAGTTCCCTAGATCAAGAGCAAGAGCCCCTCACCAGCGTCAAGGAACCTCCCTTGAGGCCCGCTTGCATCCTGAAATTTCGGTCGTATCCAGAAGCAAAACATCGACCAAGCGACTGCTTGTATCCTAAAAACTCGCATGGTGGGGCACTCGTAAACCGAGGTTCCACTGTATATTTAGATACAGGTACACATAAGTATTATACACATACAACCCGCACATATAAAAAAGAGAGGAGCTTACGACACATAAGTATCATTATCAGAGTACATATGAAATATGCAATGACTTTAAAACACTTGAAATTTTGGAAAGTTTCCAGACATAATAGAGAGATGTGCTCACGGAGAATGTAAAAAAACCGGGTGGGGCGCGCCATATTAGAAAGACAGGTTGCCGTATAGTGAGTTTTGGTCATACAGTGGAACCCCGAGTTTTGAATGCCTCAACTATCGAACGATTTGAGTTTTGGACAGATTTTGTCCCGAGTATTGAACGTGCCCCGTGTTTTGAACCACGTGATACCAGACCTGTCCGCCCGGTGCCTGAGTCAATCTAGCTTTGTTTATCCTCTAGTGAACATTACCCTGCGTGGTCATCCAAACATTTCACAATTAATTAATTGTGTTTGGAGTTTGTTCATTGGTTGAGGCAGTGGTAGTAGAGGCAGTGGTGGTAGAGGCAGTGGTGGTAGAGGCAGTGGTGGTAGAGGCAGTGGTGGTAGAGGCAATGGTGGTAGAGGCAGTGGTGGTAGAGGCAGTGGTGGTAGAGGCAGTGGTAGTAGAGGCAGTCTTAATGTAGAGTGAGAGGTGAGTAAACAAGATTAAATGAATAAACGAGAGAGAATGAGAGTGTAGAAGGTTCGGGAGTTTTGTAAACAAACCAGTTATTGTTACCAGCCTGGACATGAATGAATTCTGTTCACTCCGTGAAGCCGACTGGAAAAATATCTCATATTTATGTTAATTTATATGTTTATATGTTACGTAGTGTGTTTAGTATATATTTTTGAAAAAAATATAAATGGATTAAGCAAAATGTCTATATTAATGTTTTATATGCCTCAGAGTGATTATTATTGTGTTATTATTATCGTTATTATTATGGCATCTTCAAGACTAATAACACACTCTTAGTGATTTTAATGTGTTCCTGCACGCCAGCACAGGCGCAAGTTGTGGAGTTTAAAGCAGTTAAGTTCAATGACAAAGTGTAGCATTAAGAGTGTAGCGATTAAGCGATAGAAAAAGGACGAAACGAAATAAACTCCTGACAACATAAGCCACTCTGCCTATCTTCTACAAGATATTATTGGCCATCTTGTAATATCTACTTCATAAAATGTATAAATAATATAAGTACACCCCACTTTGTAATATTACCAGAAATAAAGTTGAATTTGAATTTGAATGTAAATGGTGTATGTACACCTGTTCATTTGTACATTATGGTTTTCTTATGAAAGAATTGATCTAATGCAGTTAGCATTACAAACTCCATTTTCTCTTATACTAACACGTCTGAAGGAGGAAAGAATGGGAAGATGTTTTCATAGCTGGAGCAAGAATGCCCACCACCACCGTCCTGCCCCGTCACCACATTCATAATGACACATATTTTATTTATTCTAGAGTGTATATCAGGTTTTTATGTTATTTATATTGTTTATTATGTCATATTAGATGAATTGTGATAGATAAATAAGCTGTCGAGTTGATAATAGCATCATAGTGCAGTACTATTTTGTCATGCCTCCTGACAGCAGGAATGAATTAATTGGATTTACATTATTTCTTATGGGAAATATTGCTTCGAGTTTCGAACGTTTTGAGTTTAGGACTAGCTCCTGGAATGGATTAAGTTCGAAACTCGGGGTTCCACTGTAATTTGAAATCGCCGTATTAGCAGAACGCCGTAAGGTGAAATGCTGTAAAGCAGGGCCCTACTGTATGTGTATTACCGTATATGAAAAAAAAAATACGATTAAAACAAATTTCTGATAGATGCTAACAAAATTGAACCTATTCCCGACAGGTGAACTATAGTGTTTCGGCCCCCAGTAATCCTTCAGCGACAACTACATTCAAGAAGCTAATAAGAGATACTTTAGCACTATAACATTGGCTGTACATTAGGTTACTTCAACTTTCGTCCTGTGCTGCTTGCAGAAGACTTCATTGGGGAGGCTTTTGTTGCCTTGGTATTCTGAGGCTCTGAAGTGTGGTAAGGCCCAAGATGATTTGGAGTACTCTCTTGCAAGGATGTTGGACGTCCATTATGAAGTCAGTATGTGGTCTGATGGCAGACCATCAGTCTTATTTCTTCTTTCTGAGTTCATAAGAACCATAATAACTTATTGCATCAGATTTAGGTACAATTGTTTATATACAAATATATATATAATACTGTATGATGCATTGAATGATTGGAGATTAGTAAATTAGGGTTTGAATAATTACCTGGGGTCAATATTAAATTTTTTTAGTGATCTGTGAAAAAAAAAGATAGTGATATATTTAGGTTCCGATATTTTTCACAGTGCTAATAGTCTACATGTATCATTTGTAATAATTATATTGCCAGTGCTGCAGTAGTTGCAGATGACTTATTTGCTTATAGATCTTTTATGCTGAAATCAACAAAGTACTGTAAGTTACCGTACCTGCTGTTTTCTCTACTCAGCAGTAATTGCATTTTGACTTAGTCACAAACTAGATTATAGTTTAGCCATAAATATTAAAACTCCACATTCAACATACTCAATTTTCTCCCTTTTTTTTTTTTTGCCTGGAATTATCGTGCAGAAGCACATCATGTGGCTAGTTTTTGAAGTCATTAATTGAAACTTTGATTGCATTCCCTAGTAACAAGGGCATGTGCTGAAGTAAATAATTAATCTGTATTTTAGATATAAGTTAAACTACGTTCTAAAAGTTTGGTATGAGGGATGCTGAGCCACTGAGAATATTTCATGCAGTGAAACCTTTCTCTTGGTTTATTTTTGTATAAAATTCCTGCATCAGTTATTCAGCTTTCTCATGGTATGTCACTGAGTGAATTTAATCACCACTTCATTCCATACATGCCTGGATAACAATTCTCTTCATTTGATTGTTTTCAGTGTTTTTTTATGTGGTATGGCCCTCATACGTGCTTTTGTTATGATAAAAGCAGGGATAGCCAAATATGGCTTAACATAATCACTTGAGTACTGCAATGTTTCCAGTGAAACTGTGTTGCTCTTCATTAATATTTAGTGATTCTATACAGTGACATATTGAAAAGTGAAGTAAAGTTATATCATACGCAGCAACCAATTGATATGGCTGTATTACTACTAGCTTAGTTCAACAAATAATGATTTGTTGCAAAATTCAAAAGAAAAATTCTTCTATATTTTCATTTGATTATGCTGATTACAGTTTAGATTTAAATCAAGCTGTAATACATTATATTTTTACTAATGCACTCAGTATTGTACAGTTGGAAGAAATACTCTTGTGACTTCTAAATTGTTCTCTTCTTGAGTGACATGCATACATAAAATGTTTCTGAATTAACTCTACATTAACTTTACTTTTGAAAGTGCATTGCCAAAATTTAGTTATTAGTCATTTTTCCCACGTGCCAAAAGTATCCTATTAAATATGTCACTTAGATCACAGAAGTATATTTTCTGTTGAATTTTGCTAAATACTGCATCATAGTCAAACTTGAAACATTTTGGTTCACAAGCTTGATTTGAATATGCAAGAAAGGTCTTGTTGACTTTGCTGGATAATTTCTGTCCATGAAAGACAATTCAGAAATTTGAATATTTATAACTTTAATAATTGTATAATGTTAATATATGTATTTCTAAAGCTATGAGATGAATCCTATTAAGATTTCTATTAGAAGTCTAATTATAATTTATACATGTAATTTTATAATTTATTATTGATCATAACACTCGTGGAAAGGTGAAATCACTAGAAATATTTCTTTATCACACTCAGAAGAGTTTCTTTTCTTGTAATCACAATGCTGTTATTTGTAAGAACTGAAAAAGGCACTGAATGTGCCTATAGTGGAAATAAAATATTTTTGTAAAGGCAACAATGTATTTTAAATGTCTTAAAAGCTGTGGGAAGATGATTTCCCAGTCTCCTATGCATATAACCATACATATTAGAATGAATGCACTTTTTTATGGCAATAGAGTTGCTTATGCTGTAGTAGTTGCATATTCATCAGCACATTTTCTTGGGCCAAGGTTTCATTGATGGATGCTGTTAATATTTTTCATATTCAGTGTCCCATTCTCTGCATAATTAAGCTATCAATGTTCCATTAATACTGTTATTGACTAATAAGACATGCACAACACCTGAGTATCTCTATTGTAAAATGTTTCCCCTGTAAAGCAGGCTTTATCAGGCTAATACAGAGGCATGAGGATGGGGGCTTTTATGCTGGAGTCAGTGGAAGATGTGGAGAGGTGCAACAGTTGAAGACATTAACATATGTTGGCAGTGCCTACTAGTTTAAATAGGTGGGGTTCATAAGGTAAGCCATAGATTTAGCAGTGGAGTTGTAGAATATGTGGAGAGATGAAGCAGTTGAAGATATCTCGCATGTTTGAAGTGCCCACTAGTGAAAGTAGGCCAGGGCCAAAATGTGGGCCAGAGATTCATCATTGGAGTTGTAGAATTTTTTTTTTTGTACCATTAGAAGTTGACATAAAACAAATGTAACTTCTGGTCTCTCAATAAAGATACTGTACCCACATTTGTCTTATTTGCCAATTTGTCAATATTATACCATTCATCTAATGATACTTGTATAAAACAGCAAGACCATGGAATCCTGGTACAGAGAATCTCTTCTTCAGGTCCAGTGCTAAATCTCTGGCTCAGTTTGTGGGCCTAACCTACTACTAGTGGGCACTGCTCACATGTGAGCACATATTCAACTGCTGCATCTCTGCACATGTTCCAAAAACTTCTGTGCTAAATCTATTGGCCACCTGGCCTACTTCCACCAGTGGGCCCCACCCACATGTGATGATGTCCTCAACTGCTGCACCTCTTCACTACTATTACTAGCTCCAGTATGAAAGTCACCTTCCTTGTCATTCTGTATTAGGTTGATAAGGCCTGCAGTGCAGGCAAAACATCTCAATGAAGATATTCAGGTGATGCATACATGTCTTATTTGTTAACTTGTCAGTATTGTATCATTGATATAATAATGCTGTTATTGTTGGCCATTTAGCATTTATTTGACTTCTTTTATGAATATATTGCACAAGTATTTTACAGTACTTCGTATTTGAACCCAATCTAGTAGTGAATGTCCTTAAAATACATTAAATAAAACACATTCTTCCTTAATTACATGATAAGTTAAATGCTTTGTGGAGTTAAGAAAAAAGTTTTGTGGTTTTGAAAAAATGAGATTTAATATTAGTTAAGCTATCACTGAAATATTTATATAACATGTCTGATAGGTTAATTATAATGGATATTATATTGTACTTAACTCTGCAAAATGAGGTCATAAGGTAATAAGAATGAGGACTGGAATAGTGTGAATATTATAAAGGCAAGCTATTTAATGAAGGAAATATGCCATGGTTACGCTTATAAGATTAAGTTACTTATAGCACGAGTGAAATTTCAGTTAGCAAAAATTAAAGAGGCTGTTGTGATAGTATATCATGACAAAAACAGATAAATAGGAAGTTTTCTTCTCTGAAATGAAAAGGAGTGAGAATTGTGTAATAATAAGGTGTTATTGAGTATGATGAATGATCTGAATGGCACAATTGAACCAGGCCCCAAGAATGGTATAGTAGGGTGTGTATCTTGTTTAAAATGTAAATCATTAATGTGTTTTAGGTACGTACAAGGATATTCACACATACTTGGTAACAGCACTGTGTCAAAGGAAGAATAGCCTAATTGGTTATACATTCACTTTACAAACTGACTGTACATTACAAAACACTGACTGTATGGCAGCTGGCTGCTCTGTAAAGCTACTGTACATATTGCCTTCTCCAGCACCACATTTCAGTTAACTAAATAAAGGGAGGTTTGATTATGTATGAAAAATCATAGATGCTTCAAACAGTCATCGTAATTTTAAGTTGATGAATAAATTCCATATGCAACATTTGGATATCTTTATTGCTGGTACCCACATGTAACACATAACTTACTCATCAACTTGTTGGTATTGCATACCATCAGTGATATGATGGTAATCTTATTTTCTTTGTATTTTCTTTTTGCTTTCTTGAATAGCTTTTGTGGACTGGTAGGTTTGAATCAAGTACAGTGCTGTACATTCTTGCTTAACTCATCTTACAAATCAAACCTACTACAGTGGAACCTCTACTAACGAGTTTAATCCATTCCAGGAGCTTGCTCGCAACTGGATTTGCTCGTTTGCAGTCAATTTTCCTCATTTAAATTAATTGAAATGGAATTAATCCGTTCCAGTGGAATTCCAGGCTCCACAAAATACTTCAATAATTTCCCTAATATCAACTCTACGGCTTATTTATCTATCACAATTCATCTAATATGACATAATAAACAATATTAATAACATAGAAAGATGATATATACACTAGAATGAATGAAATATTACGTATGTGAGTAGTGTTAGTGGAGGAGGAGGCAGTGACTCTTAATGCTACACCTAGTTTGTGTTTATGTATGATTTCCTGCTTTAATTCCATGGAAATCATCCTCATTTTCTTCTCAGCACTGTCCTTTGCACTTGCTTTCTTAAGACCCATGGTTAGAAAGAAGAAATTTCGCAAAATAACTGCACGAAACGTAATGAAAACATGAGAATTTCCCTCCCTCCCTGAGAGGCGATGTTTTGATACACACTGCCATCTTGTGGTGGCGATCTGAAACTCACTTATAGTATTATTATAATTACATATTATTTATTAGTATGTACGTATTCTTATAATAATTTATATTATACTATTACATATAGTAGGTTGGTAGACAGCAACCGCCCAGGGAGGTACTACTGTCCTGCCAAGTGAGTGTAAAACGGAAGCCTGTAATTGTTTTACATGATGGTAGGATTGCTGGTGTCTTTTTTCTGTCTCATAAACATGCAAGATTTCAGGTATGTCTTGTTACTTCTACTTACACTTAGGTCACACTACACATTCATGTACAAGCATATATATATACACACACACCCCTCTGGGTTTTCTTCTATTTTCTTACTAGTTCTTGTTCTTATTTCCTCTTATCTCCATGGGGAAGTGGAACAGAATTCTTCCTCCGTAAGCGATGTTTGTCGTAAGAGGCGACTAAAATGCCGGGAGCAAGGGGCTAGTAACCCCTTCTCCTGTATATATTACTAAATGTAAAAGGAGAAACTTTCGTTTTTCCTAAGGGGCCACCCCGCTTCGGTGGGAAACGGCCGACATGTTGAAAGAAAGAAGAAAGTATATAATTATTATATTATACTACATAACATTATTATTATTATCATTAGTACGTACATATTCTTATAATAATACTCTTGCTTACCATTTGGAATTTTTATTCACACAAAAAATAGAAGATTTACTGTTATGCAGACTATTGCATTATTGTAATAATTGTACGTACAAATAATGTCAACCCATTCGTGACTGCATATTGGAGTGGCCACTCGGACAGGTATTGTACAGTGACGTCATTTGTTTACTCTTGAACATAGACAAAAATCAAACATTTCAGCTACTTTGAGCTCAATTTCAAGGTACTTTTTGTTGTGAAAGCAATCGAAATCATATCTATTTCTGTAATATATCTTCCATTCTATCAAATGAGACCAACAAAACGAGAATACAACCATAAAATCCATACGAAAATATACCGCTAAGGGCCGGCTAAGGCTGAGAAGTGAACTCAGTTATTTACAGTCAGATTTCTTTCAATTTTGGTGTACGCTAAGAAACATCTTTCCATCATACATTGCCCAAGTTTCAATAAGATAGTCCAACAAACAAATGAGATCTAATTCCCTAGATCAAGAGCAAGAGCCCCTTGCCAGCGTCAAGGAACCTCCCTTGAGGCCTGCTCGCATCTGGAAATTTCGCTCGCGTATGGAAGCAAAAAATCGACCGATCGACTGCTCGTATCTGGAAAAACTCGCACGTGGATGCGCTCGTTAGTGGAGGTTCCACTATACTTCCTTGTAACCTAGACATTAGGACCTCTTATATCTGAAATGGTTTGGACCATGGGTCTTTTGAATTATAGAATTTTATGAATGATGGGTGTTGCTGAAGTAACTTTACAGAGCACAGTTCATCTTACCCATCCATCATTGATTATTAGACATAGTTTTTACATTGCTCTATATCTTTAGGGTATGGAAGAAATGCATTAAACCTATATTAGTCATAAGTAAACAGTGTATCACTTGTGTTTTTTTTTTTTTTTTTTTTTAACAAGTCGGCCGTTTCCCACCGAGGCAGGGTGGTCTTTATATACAATAACTATTTTAAAGTTCAGTACAGTATAGTGTATGTAGTATTACAAGATGAATGTAGTTGTTGAAAATGCTATATACACTGCAGTACTGTATAATTCCAACACCTCATGGAAACCTAAATCATTTTAGATGGGGGCTAACATTGACACAAATACTTGCTCCATCATTTTTGGCAACTGATTCTCTTTCTTTTAATACATATTGTGTTGAAGGTGGGTCAAATAGGCTAGTGGTTGGAAGTTTGAATAGTGGATGTAATCACAGTTAATGGATCATGGATAAGAGCCCATGATTTTTGTGTTAATTGGGTGTCTTCAGTAACCAAAATAATTGATGAAAGATGCTGTACTGTACTGAAACAAGAAATTAAACTTTCTTTGTCTATAAGTTTGTACTGTATAGTAATTTTATAGTGCTCTATTTAATTTACAGTAATTTTACTTACATTTTCATGGCGGAGAGATGAGGTGTAAACTGCTGTGATTGATAGTGGTAATGTAGAATAACTTTTATCTGAGTCAGAGGAGCAGTAAAGCACTCTTAATGAAAATAATGTAGATGGCTGAGAAGATGACTGAGAAGACAGATTTCACATACCCATGCGATTGAGATGCCACACTCAACCTTCCTAATTAATTCAAATGTCTTCTTAACACTGAGAACCACACATTTTCTCTTGGCACCACCACTTGCTTTAGAAACCATTGTTAATTACACTTTGCTTAATATGTTAATAAAGTCACACAGAAGGCTCTAAATCCAGGGAAAATTTAGAGACTGAATGATGAGTGTGTGTGTGAGTGCAAACAATAAACAGCTTAAAGAATAATGAAAATGGACAGGTTCTGTATGTGGCCGCTTTGACCCATAACAAACTTCAGAATTAGCGGACTTGCCCCGATACTTCAAAAGACAACTCGACACTGTTTCTATAGACTTTTTCCCATTTTATCCAATGTGAGGTAATTTTAAAAAGTTTCAGGACTCAAATTTTTGTGCACTTCCTGGGTGAAATACAGTGAGTGTAGATCATGCTGAGTAATACACTTTAGTGAAATAGTGTGGTGAGTTTCAGTGTGGTCAGTCATTCTGTTGAGATCTAGCATGCATTTTTTGATGTGTCAGTGCATTGTTGTGATTGTTTTGTGCAATGAAATCCTTAAAAGAAAGAACAGAATAGTGTGTGAAATTCTGTTTCAAGCTCAGTAAAATGGCTAGTGAAACTCAAAAAATGCTTCAGCATTTGGCAATGGTTTGGACACAGTGTTGAGAATAGTTTTCATGATTCAAAGCAGGCTGAGTGCCAGTTGAGGATGATGAATGCTCTGGTCATCCATAATCATCAAAAACAGATGCCAACATTTGAAAAAGTGAGGAAGGCTGTTCACGAAGATCATTGTCGGAGTATCCAGGACATTACAAGTGCTGTGGGAATTTCTTATGGGTCGTGTCAAAGCATTTTGACTAAAAAATTGAATGAGATGAGTGACTGCAAAATTTGTGCCCCACTTGCTGACTCAAGACCAGAAAAACCATCTTTTATGGCCAAAACCAACTTAGCAGTTGTTCCCCATACTTCCTACTTCACAAGTATGTATAACCCCTGTGACTTCTTTCTCTTCCCGAAATTAAAAATGGCATTCGAGGAGTGGTGTTTTATAGTTATATAGGAGAGGCCTAGGAATGTGATTAACAAACAAAGGGAAGGTTGCAAGGGCAACACCAGAATATCTACACTGGGGAGGGGGGTTGGGGGGCAGGAGGCTTGTTTTGAAGTACATATTAATATTAATACTTACATATATGTATCTTTGGAGGGCTGAGGGAGTTTTTGAGGGGCTGAAGCTCCCCGAGCTTTCCTTGGAAAATTACTTTAGTGACTGGAATGCCTACAGTGTTTGTTTTGGACACTTTTTAAATTGGTATCTGTTAGAAACAAATTTTCAGTGCTTTATAGTGTAGTTCTGACACTTGAATGGACATTTTCTTCCTATTAATGATAATATAGAAGGCATACTGTACTATTGAAACAGCCAGAAATTGGGTTGGTCTGAACACTGGAATTAGCCTAAAATAGGCCTCAAATTGGACAAAATCACTCGTGTAAAGTGCTCTTTAATCTCCAACTTTGTGTCTGCGTAATTATGTGTTACATCAAATTTTGCAATTTTGGTGTTTATTACCTTTAGAAAAGGGTTCTCTACCATTTTATTACTTTCAAAAATGGCAACAGAATAGGGGCTTTCAGTTTGGGGGGGTGTCAACAGTGAAAGCATTAAATGTTTTAAATTGACCTTCAGGTTATTAACATGTTGATACTTTTAAATTGCAGAGGTCACCCTTTTTACCCTTCTGTGAAGGAGATTTTATAAAGACAAAATACAGAATTCAAGATATACATACAGTAGATGGAGGAACTCAGTCAAAGACTTGACATTTGGCATGATTAATTTCATTAATGGATGACTGATTTAAAAGTACAGGTCGGCCATCACTAATCCGGCAATCAGTTATCCGGTTCCATCAGTAATCCGGCAATCAGTTATCCGGTTCCATCAGTAATCCGGCACTAATTTCTTCTAGCATAATTTCAAATTTCATCATTATACTGACTCAGAAATTGTGCAGATGGTTGCAAATCCACAGCAGCAAGCCAGTGGAGGAGAAAGCAGTGATGAAAATGAGGAAGATGTAGCAGAAAGAGTCTCTATTGATAGGTTAATTAAGTGAATTCTAACCTAACCACTCTGTACTCTGGCAAACTCACTAATCCGGCACACTACAGGTCCCAATGATGCTGGATTAGTGATGGCCGACCTGTATAGTGAAACCTCAGTTTAACAGCCTAATAGGGGAGACAGGGTGTTCGTTTAAATGGAAATCTGTTGTTGAAATGCTCAATGCAATAGACATAGTTTGTTGTATGGAGAACTTAGACATGTACACTACTGCTACACTACAGAATCTCAATGCAGTGGACTTGATCCATTGTGTGGAGAGCCTACTAGATACACACACACACGCACACACTATTGCTAACAGACAAAATCTTGATGCAGTGGACTTGGTCTGTTGCATCAAACATTTATCTGGCCAAATGTCTGGTCAATTATGTGGAGGCTCTTTACTGAATTATAAGGTAACCTGTTAAAATTGGTTAAAGGAATTACTGAAACTTCCCAATCGTTCATCAGGTCAAAGATGATTTTCAATGTTGTTAAGTGCTTTTAATGCTTACACAAACAAACTATAACCCATAAGGGTATCAAAACCTTAACTTAAGAAACATTAGTATGTATTGATTTTTTGTTTTTTGAATGGGGTGTAAAATCTAGCTTTGGTAAGCCACAAATGCTTAACTGCTAAATGTGTTGCCTAATTAAGAGCTGTTTCAGGCGACACCGTGTTGTTTACTTACTTATCATTCATTGTCATCTGATTAGATGTTTCATAATTCTGGGTGCAAGGCTTCAGAATAGTTCCTTTAATGGATAAGCCTAGATACCAGCAGATGGCTTTTGATCCAAGGAATTGGAGAAAATTCTCCATGTCCTTGGATCAAATCAGATTATTTTTCACTCATTATCTTTATGGTTTACCCATTAATAATAATAATAATAATAATAATAATAATAATAATAATAATAATAATATTGGCTATACCTTCAGTGATATGCAAATACGCACAATTGTACCCCGGATTTTGTACAGCTCCCAACTCAAACAATTATGTACAGTAAATGTATTTTTGTAAGTGCTTTTGTAAGTGTATTTTTGGGGGTCTGAAACTGACTAATCTAATTTACATTTGTCCTTATGAGAACAAATTCGTTCGGTAACGGCACTCGAACAGCCTTCTGGAACAAATTATTGATGAAATCCAGGGTACCACTGTACAACCTTTTTTTTTTCAACACAACGGCCATTTCCCACCGAGGCAGAGTGACCCCCCCCCCCCACAAAAAAAAAGAAACACTTTCACAATAATTCAATTCTTACAACTACAATACGTACATTAAATTTTATGGCCAGTTTGTCTCCACTCATTCCATTCTGACACTCGCAAATTCCTACGGAATGTTCAAGCCCCTGTCTCTCGAAGCCTGTTTTACCCCCTCTGATCCTTCCTCAGATGCCCCCTATGTTCCTTCTTTACCCAGAATTATATACCATCTTCTTCAGCCTATTTTGCTCCACTTTTTCTATAGGGCCAGACCATTTTAGTAGCCTCGTTTTTCACGCTTTGTTATGTGTTTTTATACTAACAAACCATCTGCCAATTTCCTTATTTTTCAATCATGTTTTTACAGCCTCTCCTCACTTAGCGACATACTCATTTACCGACGCCTTGGACTTACAACGGGCTCTCTGAGCAGTATTCATTCCTAAATAATGTATATTAGAGCTGATTTCCTCTATTCTGTTTATTTCAATATAGTACAGTACACTACTGTATAAACATTTAAAAATATACCAGAAATGTTATAAATGGTGCAAAGGTGAGATTAAAACAATATCAATGATGGTTGACACAAATTCACTACCATTATAGTATGCTCCTCACTTAGTGTCAAATTCATTTAACGATGTGGTCTTAGGAATGGAACTCCGTCATTAAGTGAGGAGAGGCTGTATATACTTTTACTGGTGTGCAAATTCTATTAATGTGATGGTATTGTTTTTTCTGTGGTAATAGTTAAGTGTAGGTAATACATAATGTGAAATTATTTGCCTTAAATAGTTAATTTTTTTGTCAATATATTTTTATTTTTTATTTTTTTAATTAAATTGTCTTATCTTTAAAAAAAAAAAAGTCTTGCAGTGCCTTTCCATCCTTTTGGGTAGAGTACCTCCCATTCCATGATGATGGAAAAATATACCTAGTTGGATGAATCTTATTGTAGTAGGTATGTTTATATAGCATAGAGAAGTTAGCACAGACCCCACTGTGACTACAAATGCAAGTTTTTACAGCTGAATCTCCTGTCAGTGTGGCCATAATGAGCTCTAGCTCTAGTTCCTTCAAAGCTTTCATTATAACTCACGAAATCGTAATGACACGATTACAAACAAACCATACCACGGGCAGGGATTGAACTCGTGGTGAGTGAGTTGTAAAACTCTGGCGGGAGATTCATGTGTAAAAACTTGCATTTGTGGTCACAGTGTGGCCTGTGCTAACCTCTCTATGGTGTATAAATATACCTAGTTGGATGAATCTAATTGTAGCCAGCTCACCAAGTGGCTTACGCGCTGGACTGGAGTTTTACAACTCACTCGCCATGAGTTCAATCCCCACCCGTGGTGTGGTTTATATATATACAGTGGTACCTCGACTTACGATATTTTTTCATTCCAGAATACTGTTCAAGTGCCATTACCAAACGAATTTATCCCCTTAAGGAATGATATAAAATAGACTAGTCCTTTTAGATCCCCAAAATTACACTTACAAAAGCGTTTAAAAAAATAAACTTACATAAAAGGGTGTGTTTGGGGACCATCGTAAGTCGAGGTACCACTGTATATATATATTTTTTTTTACCTGATGTCAGCACCCCTATGCTATGTATTTTTTTTTTTTGTAAACACAGCAAAATAACAACATTTGATGATACTGTAAATCATATGTATATCACCATTCAAATGTCATTGTTCCACAGTTTATTTTCAAATTAATGTTCATACTGTACTTTGATGACTTCATGATGATTTTAAATTTGCAATCTTGAGCTAGCAATTATTTAAATTTAACATAGAAAAACCTTAAATTTGTAATGCATATACAGTGGACCCCGAGTTTCGGTCACCTCGGAAATCGAACAATTATGTAAGTTTAATATTGTAAGTGCTTTTGTATGTGTATTTTTGGGGTCTGAAAGGACTAATCTAACTTACATTTTTCCTTAAGGGAACAAATTCGTTCGGTAATTGCACTTGAACAGCCTTCTGGAATGAATTATGACCGAAACTCGAGGGTCCACTGTACAGTGGAACCTCAGTTTTTGTGATTAATTTGTTCCAGAAAGTCTGACGAAAACCAAATTGTACGAAAACTGAAGCAATATTTCCCATAAGAAATAATGTAAATCCAATTAATCTGTTCCAGACACCCAAAAATATTAACAAAATATGTATACATTTTATAGAGAATAACTATAGTTTTATATACAGAAAACAATGAGAAATAAATATAAATGATGAATGAAATGGATAAATAAACATTTAACATCACTTTTACCTTTATTGAAGACTCTTGTTGGCGTATGGAAGATGGCGAGGAGGGAAGGAGGAGGAGGAGAGGTTATTGGTTGGAAGGGGAATCCCCCTCCCTAAGGACTTCAGGTATTAAGGCCCTATCCGGGGTTACTTCCCTTCTTTGTCTTTTACTGGCACTGGACCCCTGTCGCACAAAAAATCTGTCCAGAGAGGTCTGTTTCTGGCGTCTCTTTAAGATATGCCTAAAATGGGACAAGGCATTGTCATTGAAGCAATTTTCTCAGCTGCAGTTTGTTGCTGTTTGCAGTTGAAGGTCTTGCAGCTCTTCAGTGGTTAGCTCTTCCCTGTGGTCGTCCACCAACTCTTCCACATCCTGGCCACTCACATCCAACCCCAACGGCACTTTCGTACCTTGCTATGAGTTCTTTCTTGAATTCTATCGTGTTTCTCGCCTTCTTTATCAAAGGACTGGCACTCGGAACTTTCTTTGTCCCCATGGTGGCTTATTTAGCAGTCGCACTCAATAAACAAGCACAAAAAACAATGGATTATTACGAAATGTTTCGGATGAATGCGCGGGGTAATGCTCACTCCACGAGAAACAAAGCCAGACTGAGTCAGAACACATGGAATGAAATGCTTTGTATGGGTGCGGGCAGGCGGACACATTTGGTAAGGTGGACCACTGTCAACTCAATGAAAACCGAGCGGATGAACGAAAACTGGGACAAAATTTTGACAAAAATGTTGTCAAAAATCAAATTCGACGAAAACCAGGGCAAACGAAAACCGAGATTCCATTGTACATTGTATAATTTGTTTATACTGTTAATGTTAATATAATATTAGATATTAATAGAAATTAACAAAATAATTTTCTCAATTGAAACTATTATCCTATCATATCTCGATCCTCATTGTTTTTTATAATTTTAGGATCACACTATAAGAGGGTTAACATTGCCGGAAAGCTATCATAACATAAATGCAAGCAGATTTTTATATTTATGTATACTGAGAGATTTTGTTTTCATCTTATTAATTTTATTTTCTCTATATCATCACGTCAAACATATGGATTGTGCATTGTGTATTTAGTGAGACAGTACTGCTCATAACTAATGAAAATAGTTGTTCAATCAATGTAACTGATATAAAACCTTTGGTAATAAAAATGTCAATACTCTATATTCTCAACCCTCCTCTCTTAAATTTCCACCCTCTATGCATACTTTGATTTCTTAATTATAACTTTACTAATTACATCAACTTTGACTTTTCTCTTTAGCATATGAACCTACCCTTCACATTTTTTTATTGATGTTTGCACCATTTCATTATGAATCATACACTGCTCTGTTTGATTCATCCTGGTTTTGTACATTTTTATGAATATACGTACCATAATACAGTGGCACCTTGACTTATGAGTTTAATTCGTTCCGTGACCGAGCTCGTAACTCAATTTGCTCGTACGTACTATATCAAATAAATTTTCCTCATTTAAATTAATTGAAATGCCATTAATCCATTCCAGCCTCCAAAAAACCACCCAATTTTTTTTGTTATGGGTTTTTAAATAAGAAAAATGTATTTATAAATAAGAAATATTGTATGTATACTCCACCCACCACCTTCACTACTCCACATACCACCATCTCTACTACACCCACCACCCTTACTACTCCACCCACCACCATCTCTACTACACCCACCATTATCACTACTCCATCCACCACCCTCACTACTAAACCCATCATCATCATCCTACTCCACCCACCACCTTCACTACTCCACTCACCACCATCTCTGCTACACCCACCACCCTCACTACTCCACCCACCACCATCTCTACTCCACCCACCACCTTCACTACTCCACCTGCCACCCTCACTACTCCCCCCACCATTATCACTACTCCATCCACCACCATCACTACTCCACCCACCACCATCTCTACTCCACCCACCACCCTCTATACTCCACCCACCACCATCTCTACTTCACCCACCACCTTCACTACTCCACCCACCACCCTCAAAACTTCACCCACCACCATATCTACTCCACCCACCACTATCTCTACTACACCCACCACCCTCACTACTTCACCCGCCACCATATCTACTCCACCCACCACCATCTCTACTCCACCCACCACCATCTCTACTCCACCCACCACTATCAGTACTCCACCCACCACCATCGCTACTCCACCCACCACAATCACTACACTGACCACTATCAATACACCCACCACTATCAGTACTCCACCCACCTTAATGTTTCTGGAAAAACTCAGAGTGTTGAAATGGAGGTTAGCTCTTCCCTGGATTTATATGAGAACCAAACAAGGGACGAGGACCAAACAAGGGACGAGGTGCCTCACTACAATCTGGGATTAGTGTGGGAGTATTATCCTTCCAGTTATGTCTTGGAAGAGCATGTGGGATGGGACGAAGTACCTGACATTCCTCTGGGTACAGAGTTGGATTTAACTTCAGATATGCCGCCAACTAGTGGCGGCTTATCTGAAGCTCGCTCGTAACTCGGATTTTGGCTCGCAACTCAAAGCAAAAAATCGATTTGTAAGTTAAGGTACCACTGTATTCAGTATCTTGAAGAACAAGAGAATTCACAGTTACACAGGGGACCTTTATGTATGATATATGATATTAAAAAGGGCAAACTTCAATTTTTATGACATTTAGTATTTACCAAATACAGGGAGGTGAATAAAATGGACGAATTTGGGAGGCTATGTAAAAGAAGGAAATTAAAAGTGAACACAGGAAAATGTGAGGTGATGAGAGTAACAAAAAAAAATTAGGTAATGAAAGATTGGATATCAGTTTGGAAGGAGGGAGCATGGAGGAAGTGAATGTGTTCAGATATTTGGGTGTGGACTTGTCAATAGACAGGGTTCAATGAAAGATGAGGTGAACCATAAAACTGATAAAGGGAGAAAGGTGTAGGCAAAAAGGGGAATATATGAGAGTATGTATAGTGGTACCAACACTCTTAAATGGGTGTGAAGCATGGGTTGTGAATGTTGCAACAAGGTAGTGAAGATATTGCTGTGTGTGAACATGTTAGATAAGAGTTAGTGGAGGAAAGTGGTTTTTAATGACTTGACATGCTGTTGGAGTTTGAGCAAGGTAACATTTATGAAGGGATACAGGGAAAACTGGTTATCTGGACTTGAGTCCTGGAGGTGGGAAGGACAATGCCTGCACTTTGAAAGAGGGGTGAGATATTTGCAGTTTGGAGGGGCATCTGAGCAGTAGTATTGGCACCTTTGGCAAGAGAGTGATGGAGTGAGTGATGGTGAAAGTGTGTCTTCTTTTTTGGGTCACCCTACCTCAGTGGAGATGGCTGATGTGTTAAAAAAAATAAGGTGAATACTGTATATATTATTTCGTTTTTGCAACGTGCTATCAAGAATACCATCAGTTTTGCAATTAGTACAAATGCATTAGATATTATATTCAGCAGTTTTCTTTCTTTGATTTTGAGAAGTTCTTCTTCTTTCAACACGTCAGCCGTCTCCCACCGAGGCAGGGTGGCCCAAAAGGAAAAACGAAAGTTTCTCCTTTTACATTTAGTAATTTATTCAGGAGAAGGGGTTACTAGCCCCTTGCTCCAGGCATTTTAGGCGCCTCTTACGACACGCATGGCTTACGGAGGAAGAATTCTGTTCCACTTCCCCATGGAGATAAGAGGAAATAAGAACAAGAACTAGTAAGAAAATAGAAGAAAACCCAGAGGGGTGTGTATATATATGCTTGTACATGAATGTGTAGTGTGACCTAAGTGTAAGTAGAAGTAGCAAGACATACCTGAAATCTTGCATGTTTATGAGACAAAAAAGACACCAGCAATCCTACCATCATGTAAAACAATTACAGGCTTCCGTTTTACACTCATTTGGCAAGACGGTAGTACCTCCCTGGGTGGTTGCTGTCTACCAACCTACTACCTAGGATTTTGAGAAGTTATTGTAGCAAATATAAATAATAAACATGATCAAGTAACTAGAAATACATACATTTTCCAAAAATTACCATAATTGTCATCATCATCAATTATTATTTCTTATTTCATAGCAAGAGATTTCCTATATTTTCTTGAAAATATAATGCATACTGTATACTGTAGATTCTAGACAACTTGCATAGTTTCAGGAGCATAGCTATTGTAGGTGCAGGTGATGAAGCTGCACTTAGGCTCATGCCCACTTGAAAGGGATGAATTAAATATTTATAAATAAACCTTAGGTAAAAGTGAAAAAGAACCCCCTGAAATAGGTAAGTACCAATATTTCATTATTTATAAAGTATTCACATCTTATTTTGGAGTAAGTGACAAACTTTTTAACTTTACATAGGAAGTAAATAGGGGCTTATTTCAACCTAGCTGTGCTCCTGTACAAATTCTTCCAAATAAACAATGATATTAACTGTGGACGAAATGACATATTGCCAGCACACATGAAGGCAAAGAAACAGGTTGCAAAAAAGTTTTTATTATAACAACATTTTGCAACTTGTGTCTTTGTCTTGATATTAGTTATGTAGAGTCATTCATGAAATTTCGACACTATAATGGAAGATTGTGTTTTGAGTGTGAAGAACTGTTAATGAATATTTCTATGAATAGCCATTGTATTCCAAAAGGATTTCACGTTGAAGTTAGAGTTTAAAATGATATTCTGAAGAGAGTAGCATGACATTACAGTTTAATTCACTGCTGCCATTGTGGTTTGTATGCTTTTCTCATCACACTGTACATAAAATATATTCTAACATTTTTCTATTAACAAGTCAAGTGTTACACATGTGTTGCAATGGAGATTACTAGAATTTAAGAATAAAAGTGTTTTGTAGTTTTATACATAAATGTTAAGCTTTAGACATTTTTTCTAAGTTAAAGAAAAAAAAAGAAATGTATCAGACATGCATGAAGTAATTTCTATATATGTTGTTAGTGTGCCATCCACCAAGTTACTAAAAAAATAATTTCATACCTGGTTTATTAACAGTGCATGCTGCCATTCTCCATTGTAATGTACAGTCGATCCTCAAATGTACATACGGATATACAGTGGACCCTCGGTTAACGAATACCCCGGAAATCGTGCAATTATGTAAGTATAATTTTGTAAGTTCTTGTGGAAGTGTATTTTTGGGGGTCTGAAATAGACTAACCTACGTGAAATTTTTCCTTAAGGGAGTAAATTCGTTCGGTAATGGCACTTGAGCAGACTTCAGGAGTGAAGTTTTTACGAAACTCGGGGGTCCACTGTATCCAATTGTCTTGCATTATCTCAAGAGGTATAGCACAGTGTATGTGCTGATATTCTTAAATGAATGTATATACAATTCAAATGGAGTGACAGGGTTTGAACCCATGGTCTAGCAGTACTAGAATTACTGGACCAGTGCCTTAACCCAGTACACCACAGGTGTAGTGGGCTAAGGCACTCAACTGATAATTCTGGGGTTGCTAGACTGTGAGTCTGAATCTCATCACTATATTTGAATTAATATCTTTGGTTTATGTGATACTACTAAAAGTCTAGTAGTAGATAAAACCACTCTTGTTCTACCATAATACTAATGTGTACATAGCAGGTAGGTCAGAGTACTGAATATGTAAAACAGTGGTTTGCACTATTGCTTACTGAATTAATATACCAGACTACAATAACACATTTCTAATTGTTTAGATCTTCTTTATTAAAGAATGATACGTACTTCTATTGTTATATTTCATTACTTTGGTGGAGCATGCCAAACATTACACTCATTAACTCTATCACTGTCTCTTACGTAGATTTATGTCATTGATGCCAGCGTCGCTTATGTAGCTCTACGCCTTCTTTTAATTTGAGTATTGATTCTTAAGTATTTTTTTTCTTTACAAATTATGCTGGACTTAATAAAGTTACAGTACAATACTGTACTTTCAAAACATTTCAGTACTATCAATGTTTAATTGTTTTGTACAGATGAGCAATGCATTGTATTTCACCTCTTGATATTAATGCTGAAAGCTAATTTAATTTGTAAAAAGTTTATTTATAGGGGATTAATTGTAATATACAGTACAGTATATGAAGACTGTTATTTCCAATACAAATTACAGTAATTTAGTTTTCAAGATCAATCAGTGGCCATTGTCTGTGTATATAATTTTGGAAGGGTTAACTGATGAATTCTAAATCTTAATATTATTTTATTGAATCTAGCCTTAATTAAAATAATAGATTAGAATTTTTATAATTATTTTAAGATAATTAAAAAAGCTACACTTTGTAATGTTGTACAGTAGAATAAAATCAAGTAGAACACACTATAAAATATTTTATTAATTTTAATTGCTGAACCCATGTGGGTTAGTCAGTGCAAAACACGGTGGAGGCTTGATCTTCCATCTGCTGAGTGCAAGACACATGCGCTTCCTTTTTGTACTCACCTATAAATATAGTTTGCTTGTAGTTAAATTAGTATAACAATCACATAGCAACTTTATATTTTATAGCTTAATGCTGAAGAGTAAATCACTATTTTCAATCAGTATCTTAGCAGCAATATCCAGTAGTTTTATGTACTACATGTATATATGTTAACACTGATATGGGGACATATAGAAAGAAATTGCAACTTGTAGATATTAAAATTAAAAGCTATTGTTTTATAATATACAGCACAGTGATTCTTCATAAACTTGCTTGGAATGTGTCACTAAAGATTATTAATGTACAATGCTGTATGGCCCTTAAGGCTTTAATACATTTTTTTTGTGAATGTAGCTGTAGTGTTTATAGTATTCATACATTAATACCTCAGAGTATACTGTATATTAGTCTCGTTATATGCACCACATCTTAGTGGTAGAGAATATTATGGGATGGCTTCAGAGCTTTAATATATATACTACTTGTGTAAACTTGTTTACAAGCCTTCATTTACAAATTTATTTTATGTATATGTCTTTTGTGTTATTTTGAGAATAAATATTTATTTGATAGTCTTGCATAATTATTTTAAGTTGCCAAATTTATTACTATGTACTACAGTATATATGTACTAAAAATTTCCTTTCATTTTACATATTTATCTTTGAATGTTGTAGGCTTTTTAAGAGTGCACCCCAATAATTTAGTAGTACTACATTTTATCAGGGATAATGCCATTAGGTTACAAAAAACTACTATATTTTGCGGCTTATTAGACGCATGTTTTTTCCAGAAAATATCTCCAAAAGCTACCCTGCGTCCTAGAAAATGAAGGTCAGTGACGAGAGCTACAAGTTTGGGGTGTGGGGTGGGCTGTAGCTCTCCCAGTTACGTCTGATGCTGAGCCATTGAAACTAAAACAAGTCTTATAAGCCGCGAAATACGGTATTAAAAGTTAGTGATCATGAACTTCATCAAGCTCCTTGGAGGCTGGGAGGGAACCGATGATGCAACAGTAGAAGAAGTGATAGGCCTGTGATTTCTAGTTGATTCAATGGGCTTTGAAGTTAATTTTTCATTTTAAAACTTGTGGTGTTCTTTCCTCTTCCCTGGGACCCAAAGTCTCTCCACCCAATTAGGACAAAAAATTCCTGCTGGTTCAAGTCTATACTTGTTCATGTTTGCTTTTGTTTTATGAGTAATGGTACCACTCTTCTGGAAACATGCAAAAAGGGTCTTTCAACAAACCGGCCATATCCCACCAAAGCAGGGTGGCCCAAAAAGAAAAAAAGTTTCTCTTTTTAACTTTAGTAATGTATACAAGAGAAGGGGTTACTAGCCCATGCAAAAAAAAGGATGTAGGATATTAATTTAACCTTACATTATAAATCTGTATGGATCATAGAGTGCCGAGTAGGGGAGGAACAAGGGTAGGAGTTAGAGGTTAGTGTGGGTGCAAAATTTAAGTCAAAGTTGATGCAATAGGTTAGTTTTCATTAAAAAGTCAGAATGAGTCTACATTAAAGGCAGAATGTTCAGCAAGGTCAAAGCGAATGCTTCAGGTTGTCAACAATGAATACCGTGTGCTCTCATAGGTAAGACAGTCTGTTAGATACGATTAACTATAGTGTGACTGGGTAATCCTCGCAGAGAAGTGCCGGGAATTTCTCCATGTGGTAATGGTGGATGGCAAGATGATGGCCAAGAACTCGGTTGTGGGTTAATAGAAAACAATTCGTTGTGCTCTTAACTAGGACCAGTGTTGTTGCCAGTACAGTTGTTGAAAAAGTACAATGGTACCTCAGGATACGAACTTAATTCGAGTGCCGATACCGAACGAATTTGTTCCCATAAGGAATAATGTAAATTAGATTAATCTGTTTCTGATCCCCAAAAATACATTTACAAAGGCACTTACATAAATACACTTACATAATTGTTCGAGTTTTGAGCTGTTCGTATCCCAAGGTACCACTGTACTTGAAAATAATCTAAGAAAGGAACATCCCCCTTCTGTAGATTAGCAGTTCATTAATAGTAGACTGATCAGCTGTGGCTGCATGCTCATTGCCCCAAACATCATGTCCAAGGATCTACCAAAAAACAGCTCTGGTTGCTAAAAATGCAACATTCATAACTAGTCTTGCATATGAGGAATGATGAGCATCTAAGAACTTTGAGTTGGAAAAAACAAATGATGGAGAGAACAGAAAGGACATTTTGCCTCTGTATACCTACAGGCTCTCAGTTAGGGAGGCATGAAAATCCTTAAGACCAAGGCATAAACCTTGATGAATGGTATTAAATTTCAAGAGAGTAGCTTGTGTAACAGCTTTCCCTAAAGTAGGTTCAGCCGATTATGACAGGTAGCTTTTAGGGGGGATATGCAAGGCTTCCATAACATTTGATGGACAAAAAGGCTGAGAAACTTGACCGTATCAAATTCAGGGATATTGGAACTAAACAGATATAATTATTATTATAATCAAACTAAACAGATATAGAATCTGTTGTGGGATAATAGAGCATCGTGTGAAATTTATTGTTTGTTTTAGCAATAGAAAAATTCCTCTTCAAGGGGG